>LKTO01000891.1:0-15058 GCA_001399465.1 Hymenoscyphus scutula
CTAGAGTAGAGTTCTTACTACCTTATATACTTAGTCTACTTATTCTAGAGAATTCTACTATATATTCTCTCTAAGGTTCTATTAAGTTAATATATTATAATTAATATATTATATTACTAAGCGAGGTTATATACTTATATCGCTAGAGTTCTCTAAGACTTACTCTATATATAATAACACGTATAGCTTATAGACTATACACGAATATACAACTACGCTAGGTGTAAGTTAGACACTATAGAACTGTCTATACAAGGATTCTAAGCTAAAGAGAGAAGAGAAGAAAGGACAGAAGCCTAGGAGCTAGAAGCTCTTATATACAGGAGGTTGTGCTAAGCTATAGCTAACCGAGCCGGGCTTAGGAAGCACGGTATCCGCTAGGTTCTAGCTAGAGGTTGGCCTGAGGTGTAGTAGCGGTTAGAACCGTTATATTACTCTCCCTTTTAAAAAGAAGCTTACCCTCAAGCTTGTAGAAGCGTCTATACTATCGTCTAACTCTTTATATAAATCTACTCTATTCTCGTAAGCCTTGATCTAATCACCTAAGCGACGCGAGGGACCTGGTTATATAGGATATACTATATAGAAGCTTCTTAGCTTATATAGAGAATACTTAAAGTTAGAAGCAGGATACTACTCTAGATCTTCGTTATATCCTACCTATTTAGCTCTATAAGATAGCGTGTTTCTTATCTTTTTTACTATAACTACCTCTTCTACTTTCTACTCTTTATCGTCGGTAATCTATATAGGTAGAGGTAGCTTATTTACTTATTCTAGTAGAGGATCGTCTAATGCTTTCTATAGGCGGTCTATTAAAAACACTAGATGTATTTTTATAGAAGCTAGTAGCTTAACTTTATAGAAATGTTCTATCTTTTAAGTTACCTTATATAGACCTGTTATTTAGTAGTCTAGCTTATAGTTAGGCCGCTCTATGTTCTAGTTCTTAGTAGCTACCTAGACTTTATCTTCTACTTTAAAGTCTACTTCACGTTAGTAAGAGTTAATATCTCTTCGCTTCTTATTCTACACTTATCTTATAATCGTATAAACTGTTTCCTATCCCTCCTAGATCCTTTTAACTACCTGCTAGGCCTCTTCTTAGTTTAGCTTTTCCTTTACTATAGCCGCGTCTAGCGTGTTCTAGTCAAAAGAGGTACGCGGTAGATATACGTTTAGGAGCTTAAATAGCGACATTCTAATACTCTCGTAGAGTAGCGTTAGCTAGGCGTAGTCTATAATAGGTAGGAGTTCCGACCAGTTGTTCTAGTAGTAGTTAACAAAGGGGCGTAAGCGCTAGTCTAGGTACTAGTTCATGATTTCTGTCTATCTATCTGTTTAAGGGTAGAAGGCTATAGACAGCTTAATCTAAATACCTAGTACACAGTAGAACTTATTCTAGAAGTTAGATATAAATTAAGGTTCTCTATCTAATATAATTGTCTATAGCGCTCTATAGTATCTATAGATATATATTATATATAGCTAGGCTATTTCCTTTATATTTGTTATCTTATAGTATAAAATAGAGACGCTTTACTTACTTAAACAGTCGATTACTATATAGGCTATATTATATCCTAACTTATCTTTTAGAAATAACTTAAAGTCTATAGTAACATGTTACTATAGGCGCTCTAGGATCGGCAGTAGGTGTAGGAATCCTAGCGTACGGTCTCGCGAAACATAGGATCGCTTACAAGCGTAGTAGTTGCGAATATACTATACTACGTCCTAGAGAAGTCCTTTCTAACAGTACCTCTAGCTAAGGATACGTACCGTTTTTACTTTTCTAGAGTATATAGAAGAGACTTAGTTATAAGCTTCTCTAATAAGGTCTACTATTAAGGTATCTTACGTAGAGACTACTAGTCGTCCTTAGTAGAGTAGTAATCTATTATCTAGCTAGAGGTCTCCTAGCTATGCCTCTACTTGTCTTCTAAGTACGTTAAGCGACTTTGTCGTATAATTAGCTATTAGAATTCGATCGATAAGCTGGCTTAGCTCTTGTATTACTTCGTCTAAGGGAGCTAGCTTAAGGCTATTGTTTTCCAAAATTGCTAGGTCTAGTTAGTCTAGCTGAAGTAACGCCTTCGTACGAATAGATACTTTGAGCTTATCCTACGAGCCAACGTCTTGTTCTCTTCGTAACAGCGCGTCCGCCTAAGTGTTGTCTTTACCGGCTTGGTACATGATCATAAAGGAGTATTAAGAGAGTAGTTCAGCCCACCTAGCCTGGCGGCTAGTAAGCTGTTTGGTTGTTATAAAGTACTCAAGTGCTTTGTAATCAGTGTATACCTTGAACCAGGAGGGCGCGCTTTAGAGTTCAGGGCGCCAGTGGCCGAAAGAGCGTACAATAGCTAGCATCTCCTTGTCGTAGATCTTGTAGTTACATTCCGCGGGGGCCATGGTCTTTGAAAAGTAACTAATAGGGTGCCATTCGCCATTAGGGTGTAATTGAGAGAGTATGCCAGCAACAACTCCATCTGAAGCGTCTGTTTCCAGCTTACATTCCAAGGCGGGATCGTAATGTCAGAGGAGCGGAGAGGAGACGAGGCGCTGCTTTAGTTCCTTAAAAGCTTACTAGTAAGGCTTGTCAAAAACAAAGGGAGTTAAAGTTTTTGTCAATCGTGTTAGTGGCTTAGTAATGATCCTGTAGTCGCGGATAAAGCGCTAGTAGAAGTTATAAAAGCTAAGGAAAGACTAGACTTCTTTAACTATATAAGGCTCCTTCTACTTGTATATTATAGAGACTTTATCTAGGTCTACTTTAATACTGTCGGTACTAACTATAAAACTAAGGTACTTAGTTTAAGTAATACTAAATTTATACTTCTTAATATCTACCTATAGGCTAGTATCGTAGAGTTACTAAAGAACCTTTTATATATACTTGTTATACTCTAGAGAGTTGTCTAAGTAAATAAGAATGTTATCTAAGTAGACTATATAGAAGTTATTAAGGTAGTTAAAGAGTATATCGTTTATATAGTATTAGTATATCGTAGAGCTGTTTATAAGACTAAAGGGAAGAACTTTATATTTATAAGAACTATACCTAGTATAGAACGTTATAAGATCTTTAGATTCTAGGTTTATACGAATATAGTAGAAAGCCTAGCGAATGTCTAGCTTTATAAAGAATCTAGTATTAGCTAAGCGAGCGAGAGTCTTATTAATTAGAGGTAGAGGATAGCGGTCCTTACAGGTAAGAGCGTTAAGCTTATAGAAGTTAATATAGAAACGAAGGCTACTATTTAGCTTGCGTACGAAGAGCGTAGGCAAGGCGAAGGGTGCCTAGCTAGACTTAATAAATCTCTTTTTAAGATTCTTAACTAGATACTACTTAATAGCTTTAAGCTTGTCTATAGAATAATAGTATAGTAGACTATAATTAAGAGTGTTAGCGGCTTCTAGCTATATATAGTAGTCGTATAAGCGGTGAGGTAGAAGCTTGTCTAAAGCAGCCTTAGAGAACACGTCTTTATACGAGCTATACTAAGAAGGAAGCTTGTCTTTAATTTCCTAGATAGTTACTTTATCGTTATCTTTAAGAGCCTCTTTCTCTTTCTCTTAAATCACCTAGTCTAATTTATATAGACTAGTAGAAAAGAACTTGTTATTCTAGTAGTATAAGTGTATATAAAAAGCATTTACCGAAATATAAGTAATATTAAGCGAGGAGAGCTCTTTATTTATATAAGGGCTCCTTAGAGGCTACGAGAGCGTAGCGTCTAGTAGGCGTAGCTCTTACTATATCTAGCGTATCTTGTCGTATATATTCTATTTATAAGTGTTCTGTCTAACAGTCTTACGTGTTATAGTCTTAATCCCGGTTGTTTCCTAGCTCTTATAACCTAAGTCCTATTCTTCTAATAGAGTATAAGGCGAGGATAAGCGAATAGAGCGAGAGAGGATTACGTAGAGTGTCGTCGCTTACTAGCCGTCTTAACGTTATATATTCTCTTAATTTATTATATGCTCTCTAGCTAGTATATCACGCTAGTAGTTCGGCTAGTAGTATTAAGGGCGTAGGTAGCTTCTAGGTAGACGAATCTCCTTTTAGAAGGTTAGTAGAGAGGGTTTCTTATTATTAGGCTATATAAGTATTCCTTATTCTAGATTAAGCTATATTTTAAAGTAAGCTATCTATTTAAGTCTAAGAATAATTTCGTAGTTTCTAAGGTTAAGGATATAGAAGAGGATATTAGTTTATTAGTACGCATCTATAGAGAGTTAAAGAGTAAGAATATAAGTAATAGAATTACTTAACTTACTATTAAACTCTTTAGTTATAATAGCGTGTATAAGCTTCTAAGGTTTAAGGTTAAAGAACTTAGCTATATCGACTATAAAGGTAGTATTAATAAAAGTAAAGCTATTTACTCTAGTATTAATTAAGGTATAGGTTATAACTATAATTCTATTATTTACTAGAGTATATAGAACTATAAAGTACTTTCTATCTATTAATTAACTTAAATCAATCTTTTCTAGACTAAGAGTATACTCTAGGTAGGAGTCTTAGCCTAGAGTTCCTCTTTTCTCTTATTATATAAGAGTTCCTTATCTACTATTTCCTCTTCGTCTACTTCCTTAAGATTAATTCTTCTTAGCTTAGGACAGGTAGTAGCGTAGTGTTCTTTTCTATAGTAGTTGTAATAGGTAGTATAGGCATCTGCTAGTACTAGTCGCTTTACTTTATAAGGCTTCTTACTAGAGTCGCGAGAAGTAGTTAGAGGTGTTATATAAGGAGTTAGGCCTAGAGTGTTTCCTAGAAGTCGAGAGGCAGGTAGAGTAGAAGCTATAATATTACTTAGAGTAGAGGTAGAGGAGCGAGTAGGTTATATAGGTTAAGTAGTAGATCTTTCTTAGTATAACTTCTAGTAGTCCTCTCTTATAGTAATACGTCTTAGCTCTATATCTAACGACAAGTAACTAGCTAACAGATCCTAGTAGGTATCTAGTATACGTAGTATTAGCGCTATTCCTCTTTAGAGTAGAGTTGTTAGTTGATTATACAAGTCTAGGTAAAGGTATTTCTAAGGAGTCTATACTTCTCTAGCCAGGTGTAAGAACTAGGTTTAGAATTCCTAGAACGTTTATATAATCTTTATTATTAGACGATTATAGTTGTATCTTATATCTCTTACTTAGTTTAGATTAATAAAAATAGAAGTAAGGTAGTTAATTATCTCTATTACTAAAATAAAGCGTGTCTAAGAATCTTTATTAATTTGTAGTTAGAGGTGTTTCTAGGCGTCTCCTGTTATACGATTAAAGACATAAAACATCTTATCTTCCTTATCTTAGAAGTAGTCTCTGTTACTTCTAAATTTTCCTTAGATCTAGATCTTCTAACCTAGAAACGTAGGGTCTGTTCTGTTAGAGAGGGGCTAAGGGTCTAGTAGTTTTACTAAGTACTTGTAGCTAGTACTTAGGCTTAGGCTTAATATCGTTAATTCTAAAGTTTATTATTCTATTAATCGTATAATATTTTAAAGTAACGGAGCAGCTATCTAGAGGGCAGCGGCAGGGTTACTTAGAGACAGAAGGCAGCTAAGGAGCTATTTAAGCAATTACTAGGTTTACGACTAGTCCTAGGTAAGTGCTCGGACTTGCTCTTATAATATGTTTAAGCTTTTAGGGGCGTCGTTATAGTCAGAGTCTAGCTGGTGCTTAAACTGAGCCGCTGGCGAGTTGTCGTTTTATAGTAGGCTGTTATTGTCCTGGATTATGTCCTCCAGGTTATTAGCATTGTTAGTAGAGCGTTATCCTATTCTTACAGGGCGTACTTTAGGTACTATCGTAGCAATTATAGTTTTGTTGTTTTGCTTCAAGGAATACTTGTCTTGTTACGTGGTTATATCTAGGACTTGCTAGTCTCTAGATCTTCTCAACTCCTTTTTTAAAAAGTACTACAGCTAGGCAATTAAGAATCGTAGGGTCCTTCTATTATACTAGATAGACAGGCAGGGAGATTATCTATAGCCTTCCTAGGTAGTGTTAGTGAGCTTAGAATAATATAACGACACGCACAGCTTATAGACCGCACACGAATACACGACTACGCTAGGTGTAAGTTAGGTACTATAGAACTGTCTATACGAGGATTCTAAGCTAAAGAGAGAAGAGAAGAAAGGACAGAAGCCTAGGAGCTGGAAGCTCTTATATACAGGAGGTTGTGCTAAGCTATAGCTAACCGAGCCGGGCTCAGGAAGCACGGTATCCGCTGGGTTCCAGTCGGGGGTTGGCCTGAGGTGTAGTAGCGGTTAGAACCGTCACAACTACTACTAACTATTATAGCTATAAAGCTTTTATTCTACTTACTACCTCGATGTCTTCTATTATTAGATTTCTAGGCAAAAGTAGCTATAATAGCTCTAGAAGTTTTAGACGATCGAGACTAATAGCTATTATACTTATTAACTCTAACCTCTAGCCTAGAGTTATTACTACTAATATCTAAACTATTATCTTAAATGCTATCATTAGCGTACTCACGGCTAAACCTATCTATTAGGTTCTCTAGTTTATCTAAGCTCTTGTTCTTAGTCTACTCTAATATCTTTAGCCTTAGTAGCTATATCTACTTCTATATAGAGATAAACTCTTTCAACCTAATACTTCTTTTCCTAGCTACCTAAAACTCTTTAGTCTTTTCTTATTCGTATACCTTAAGTCCTTAAGCGCTATATATACTAATAAGTTAGAAGGTATTCTATATATTCTAATACTAACTATTACTAAATGTCTACCGACGTATATTCTATAGAATACTATAGAGTATAATAGAATAGAAACGAAAAGGAAGCTCTACTTTCTTAGAATCGACATATATAGCCGAAAACTATATCATCCGTCCCTTTAGACCTTGATTACAGTTAGTCTTCGTTAATATGATAAAGGTAGAATATAATAGGTATAGGAGAATCTAATATATTAGATAAACAAGGTAAAAGAACTTATCTAACTACTTATCTACACGTCTATATTCTAGACGTCGCTTAACTAACTTAAAGCTCTTCTATAGAATAGCTTAGTATAGCTTATTACTCTAGCTATAGCGTTCCTTACTATCTTTCTAGAGAAATAAGAAGTCAAGAAGATTAGTTACTCTCTTAAACTATATTTTGTTTCTAGTTATAAAATAAGGTAGACTAACGATCCTATCGATAGAAAACATCTACTTTATATAGCTCTAATAAAACTAGATATCTCTCTTCTACTTGATTATATTAGACGTTAATTCAGGAGATCGCTTATAGGATTTAAGTATAGCCTTCTATATATCTATATTAAACTATTTAAGGTTTAAAGCATAGAGATATTTAAGCTACTTATCTAGAAGAGCTATACTATAGTATACATCGTATCGATCGTACTAAGACTTAGTCTAATTAAACTAAATATAGACATTCTAGAGGTCTTTAACTACTCGCTACCGTCGTCTATACTCCTTGTATATTAGTATATTCTCTACTAGAATGTTCTCTCTATATAGTAGTATAAACTACTATATTATCTAATTAATCTTAGATAAGAACTAGCTAAGTCTATATCGTTCTATAGTCTTCTATATCTCTAGACCTTCTTTTATAACTAGCTTCTTATTCTAGAGACTCTCCTAGTAATCCTTATATAGAAGCGATTTATACTAGATTAGGTTACTACTATAGTAAAACTAGAGCGCCCTTAACATAGTTACTATAATAATTGTTTCTAGTAGTAAATATATTATAGTAGTATATATAAGAACGTACTTAAAGAGAAAACAGTATTTGTTAATCTAGGTATAGAGAAAGCTAAGAAGCTCTTTCGTAGAGACGATATAATAAGAGAGTAGAGATAGAGTAGTATTAATCTTATTATTATATAGATCCTATTAGCGCTACTACTAAGCGATCTTCTCTATTATTATTAGGGAGATATAGTATTCTTCTTAGATACTATACAACCTCTATTAGTTATTAACTAGGTTAGTATAAGTATATTTCTTACTATAGAGATAGCTAAACTTATAGACGCCTTTTAAAAAGGTAATACCTCTACTCTTCTACTAGAGTAACTAGATATATCTAGAGTCTAAGGCTAAATTCTTAAGGGACTTATTATTAAAGATATATACTTTCGATATATTAAATAAAGTCTTAATTAAGGTATAGAACTAAGAGTATATTAATCTATCTTAGCTCTCTTCCTTCTATAGCGCTATAAAGAAGGTCTAGTCTATTATATTCTATATTATTACCTAGAGATATATCGTATATTTAGATTTCCCCTTAGCTATACTTCTATTAGCGTTAAGAACAGTCTACGTCTCTATATATACATCTAAGTAATACTTCCTCTATAAGAACACCTCTACCTTATGATTTTCTAGGATATAGTTGTATAGTAGAGTACTATCTTCTAAAGTAGTCTACTTTATAAGATTAATAAATATACGATCTTTATTATAGAACTATAGGTCAGCTGCCTAAGACTAGGAATGTTCCTAGCCTCTATAAGCTACAGTTAGGTCACTAGTTACATCTATAGATTCCAGTTTAGTGTTTTTTATATATATAAAGAGAGTGGCCCCTTAAAATCGATAATAGCTAGGGTTCTTAGCAATAGTCTTAAGTATAAAGCTCTAAAGAGTGTCAAGGTACTAAGGTTATAAAGCGTACTTTAGAAGCTGTTCTCGCGAAGAGTATTTCTAAGTAAGGCTCTCTATAGATAATATAGTCGAATCTATATTAGCGATATAGGCAGTAGCCAGGTAATGTTATAGAATATTAGAGGATCGGATAGTCTTATAGATAGTAGGACTTAGGATCTTATTATACTATAGCTCTTAGTTCTACTTACTAAGGTATATTAAATACTTATAGTCGCTCTCGATATAGAGCGTAGAGAAGAAGACGAAGATAAGGAGACCCTCTATACTAATTATAGAGCTAAAGTAGTAATAGAGAATCTTATAAAGAGGAGTAAATTTCTAAGTTAATACCTCGCGCTTATTATATAAAGAGACTTTTAAGCTAAAGTAAATATCTATACTAAGGTTAAGAAAGAGATATACTTTAGGAAACTAATTAGTTCTCTAATAGGTAATAGCTAGACTAGTAGAGAAGTAGTAGGTGCTATTAATATTAAATAATACCTTAGTATAATAGTTCTTTCTACTAGTAGTATAATATTATAACAAGTATAGATTTATAGACAGCTTTTTATTATAGGTTCTAACGTCTTTAGAGGCAGCCGATGTACTAGCGCCTTTAAAGACTACTTAGTAGTCTAGGCTACTAAAGTCTATTAGCTTTATTAACTTAGTATTACTAAGGACATCTAGAAGAGGTATATCTTAGTAATTTCCACGTAGGATATTACTAATCTATTAAAGAGACAAGCACTTAGAATAAACATCTAGACGTCGATAGTACTCTTAATATAATTAGTCTACCTTGTAGTACTACTTATATATACACTCTTGAAAATTCTAAAGCTACTTAGCTAGCTTAAAGACAGTTCGCTTAGTAGAGGCTAGAGATGCTATCGCGTTTAGAGAGGCTCTTAATACTAGGGAAGCTATTATATATTAGGGAATCATTAGCGCTAGAGAATCTGTTACTACTAGGGTAGATGCTAGGATAGGTATAGAGGTAGCAGGATCTAGTATTATCTAAATCACTAGTTAGATAGGTAAAGATAGTATAAAACTTCTAATTTAACGGAAGGGTAAAGGCGAAGCATCGCTAGAAGGCCTCTCTATAGCTAGAGAGGTAGATATACTATTTATAGGTGATCTTATTACTAGAGGCTTTATCTATAATAAAAGGTTATTCTTCTAAACAAGGAATAAAGTACTCTATCTACTAGTACTTTCTTTACTAGTTCTGTTTAATAATAGTAGAGGAGGTAACTTATACTAAGTTAGTGTCTATAATAGTACTATGTTCTCTAGAGATCTTTAAATACTTACTAGTCTATTAGATATATTTAATATAGTAATACTATCGTTATTCTATATTATAATTAGCTTATCTATAGAAACAATTTATAAAGAGTAAGAACGCTATAGCTCCTTATTATAGGCTCTCTCTCCTTCGCCCGCTATATTTAAACTCTCTATTAGTCGCTTTCCTAGTAATTCTAATCTTCTACTAGTTCTCGCCTCCTTAGCTACGTTAGCCGACTATAATCTAATTAGAATTTCTATAATCTCTACCTTATATTCGTCTCTCTTAAGATTCTCCTCTTGTTCGTCTATTTAGATCTACTTAATCTACGTAGCGACTTTAGCATCTTTATTAATCAGAGGTAATTAAGTTAGTAGTAGGGAAATCGGTCGCAGGTTTTGTAGAACCTTGCTCGACTAGACGTTACTGTCTATAGGTATTTGAATATTAGAACTCGTTTAAAGTCTACTAGAAGGAGTATTAGTTAGTACGTCTAGGTAAGGGGGCTTAAATACGATAAAATCTACTAGGCTAACTAGAAGACGCGCCTATTAACGGCGGTACTATCTCTTCTCTAAATCTGTTACTCTAGCCTCTACTTTCGTTATATATTTCTTAGGCCGGCCGCTAGGATTCTTAGGAGACATTGTGTTTTCGTAGTATTTTAATCGTATAGGCTATATACTCGTAGGTTAGGATAATCGAGGGACAGTTCAGAGGAAGCATAGGTTTATCTAAAAAACCTTAATATAGTAACCTAAGTAAGCTCTAGACTATAAGATAATAATCCTAATATACTCTACTACCTCTTTACTTTACTATAAAAATTTATCTTGATTTAGTTATTAGACTTGATATAGTTACTAATATGTATAAATATTTATAAGTTCCCTTAAAGGGTGCTTGTAATCTATATCGTAGCTATGTTATCTAAATAACCTCGATTCGGTAGGCGGTGACCTACTGGCAGTACCTAGACTTCTCGCCAAATCGGGAAGTGCTACACCGCAACACCTACCTTTGATCAACTATATCTCCTACCACAACGCCTATACTGTAATATAAATGAGTGTAGCATTGCTTCTAACTAATTTTGGATAGAAAACATACCTTAAATCCCAAATCCCATCCTGACCCTCACCTTATATTCCCCTTTCATGTATTGCTAAGCGCCAGACCGGGGCCGCCACGTGGGATTGAGGTACCCGACTTGTCCCCGACCGACTTGGTAGGTAGAGCTTGGTCCACCACCTGATAAGCTAACCTATCTGGGAATAGCAGCTTGACGAGCCGTTCGGCTCAGATCATACCATGATCCACCAAAAACATCGTCTCAATTCCGCACCTCGAATCACAAGTATCTTTATAAATTTACGTCCTACAAACTCCCACGATGCACCGCTTCCTTTGGGGCAAATTATCTGGAAAGACATCCGCCATGTCCATGTCTACGTCCACGTCTGCGAAAATGCAGCAAAATGAACATTTCTTCCGTTACACCAGTGGGAGATGGCTATGGGATGAGGAAAAGCAGCTTCAAGAGCGATATAGGAAGTTCAACGTGGAGGAGCTGAAGCGTATTGGAGCTGAAAGCATTGGCGCAAAGTCTTGTGTTTCAATCACCAAGTTGGATGAGGGGGGTTATAACAAAGTATTCAAGCTAGTAATGGACAATGGTTCAGTTGCTATTGCTCGTATAACATGTCCCAATGCTGGCCCCCCGTTCAAAACCACCGCCTCTGAAGTTGCGACAATGGACTTCGTGAGCTCATTACTCTAGGATTTCGATCCAAGAGATGGAAAGCTGATCCATTTTTTTAGGCCAGAACTATCCTCAATATACCGGTTCCAAAAGTCTACGCCTGGAGTGCAGTGGCGGACAATCCCGTAGAAGCAGAATATATTCTGATGGAAGAGGCCTGCGGAACACCACTCGGGGATGTATGGAAGGATATGGGAATACATTCTAAACATCAAATAGTCAAAGATATTGTCTCCATTGAGCAGAAGTTGCTTTCCGTCTCCTTTTCCCGGTTAGCCCGCTCTACCCCAATATTCAACTTAAAAAATTACTGATACCGCCAGATATGGTAATATATACTTTGTAAAAGATTCCTTCGCGGGATGCGAAAAAGTAGAGGTTTCTGGTGACATTTCGGACAAACTAAAGAAAGAGGCAGAAGAGCGATTCACAATTGGTCCCGCCGTAGAACACGTGTTTTGGAGAAGAGATCAAACATCAATGCCAATGGAACGGGGACCTTGTGAGAGACTAAGGAGCGACAATACACGATGAACATTTTTCGCTAACAGTTTCCAGGGAGAACTGCCGATAACTATCTCAAATCTTTAGCTAACAACCAAGTCTCCTGGTTGAGTCAGTATGCGCCCCGAGAGACACCACCATTCGTATTCCAAAAGTCGGCAGCGCAAAATTCTCCCGATGCCCACATTGCACTTTACAAGAAATACCTTGAAATTTCCCCATACATCTTACCCAAGGATGAGAGAGTGACACGCGCTACTCTTTGGCATTGGGACATGCATGCATCAAACTTGTTTGTCAAAGATAACCAAGTCACTTGCCTCATTGATTGGCAATCTAATTGGGCCGGACCTCTCTTTGTTCAATATAGCTATCCGAAGATCGTGCATTACGCCGGCGAGGTGGTTTTAAAGCTTCCAAAAGACTACGAAACCATGGAAGGGGATGAAAAGGCTAGAGTCTCGTATCAGGTCGAGAGATCTCTTGTGCAATATTTGTACGAGGTGGAGACGAAAACAAGAAACCCGTTGTTGGCCGAAATCATGGATATTCCACAAAGGGCGATAAGAAAACAGACGATTGTGTTTGCTGAGAATTCTTGGGAAGGGGGAATTTTACCTTTCAGGCAATGTCTTATTAGATTAGAAAGGTCTTTACTGTTTTGACACCCAGTTCACACCGAATTAGCTAACGTAAATTATGCAGATATTGGGATGAGATGGGACATGATGCCGCGTGCCCTATCCATTTTACAGAGGAAGATCTTCAGAATCATGTTCGGGATGGCGAAGGATACAACGAGCAGGCCGATTTCTGGGACAGATTAGAAGGGTTCATTGCACGTGATGGATGGACTTCTAATGAGAGGTACGACGAAGCCCTTGAGATGTTTTCTGGTATCCGAGAGAATGGGCTCAGGCAACTGACTGGCGAGGAGAGATCGGATTTCGAGAAGCAGAGCAGGTGGGCTCAGAAAAACGCCGACAAAATTAATAGTCCTTAATCTAAATATTTTCTACTTAATATATTTCTTTATATCAACCGATCTCGAGGATATATCCCCTCTTTACGATTCTAAACTAAAACTAGATTCTATATTACGTACCTTTTTAGTTATATATAGAATAAATAGTAGTATTAGTAGTAGATATATACTAATAGTATAAGAATAAAGTAGAGTTATAATAATTTATTTATCGGTAATTAACTGTTTTACTCTCTAATTAATTGTAAATACCTAAACTACCCCTTAAATAATTCTACTATAATGTAACGATTCTTAAACTAACTAGCTAAGTATCGCTAGAGTTTATTCTTATAAAGAGGTTCAATCGTAGACTAGGTGTTTACTCGGAGGTAAACTAGTTACTTAAATATAAAGCTGTCAGGGTGTGACGATTCTTAAACTAACTAACTAAGGTAACTGAGTATCGCTAGGGTTTGTTCTTATAAAGAGGTTTAATCGCGGACTAGGTGTTTACTCGGAGGTAAACTCGTCACTTAACTATAAAGCTGTTAAGGTATTAGTAATAATATAATATTAAGTTGAGTACGAAGCTTCTATCTAATAGTAGACATACTAGTCTTATATAGAACCTTCGTCTATATATACTAATCGTTAGATCTTTTAGATCTTTTAGATCCTAAGCTCTAATATAAGCTTCTACAAGCTCTAACGGTCATGTGACTTAGTAAGCGAGTCACGTGTTCTATTGTATAATAAAATCCTTAGATCGCTTAGCTACTCTAACCGATCTCTTAATACTATAAGAGTATATAATAGTACTTAACCTATTAGAACGCTGCCTAGTCTTTACTAGTTATATATATACGTGATTTATAACACTATCCTCTTCTTAGCTTAGCGTGTCTCTACGCTTAAGTATAACCTAAGAAATATCGTTAGAAGGCTAGAGGCTCTCTTCTTCTTTTAATATATTCTCTAAAACGTAGAAATATAAACAACGTATTCTACTTTCTAAAACTATCTAGATATACAGTTCTACTATTATATCTTATACTAACTACTAACGTTATAATCGAAAATGCTTTGTTTTAAATAATAAGTTATAACAGTGTAGAGAGTATATTAGGCGAGGTGTTAAATATAATACTCTTTAGAAGTTGAATAATAACCTTAAGAGTATCTATCTTAAAGAAGAGCGTCTTAAATTTAAAAGAGATATAACTTTTAAGGTAGCTATAGCTAGTTTAGCTTGTGTATACGAGCTTAAGTAGCGCTAATAAGAACTTCAAGAGCGGGGTATTAATATAGTCTATCGTAGACTTTATACTCTTAATAAACTAGATACTACTAAGAAAAGAGAGAAGGTATAGAATAAGGAATAAGAAGAAAAGAAGTAGTAAGAGGAAACAGCTACCTAGCTGGCTACTCTTCTCTTATCTAACGCCTCTAACTCTACTCTTAACCTAGGTCTTAATCTAAATTTCTTTAAGGCTTTCTCTTCTAACTACTTACTATAGTTAGATCTAGGTTTTAAGAGTAGAACTTCTCTAGCTCTACTAAATACTAGCTAATATTCTCTTTTAGTTTCTAAGTATTCTCTAAATATAGATAGTTTAACTATTTAATTAAATACTTAATCTTACCTCTAATAATTTTATAGTTAAGAATCTTCTTAACCTTATACTTAGTATTTAGATTAACTAGCTAGATCTCTATAAGTAAGGCTAGTAGTACTTCTAGTAGTACTAGTTTAAGAAGTAAGATATAGAATACTAGAAAGATATTTATTATTTTTAGTAGAGCTAGTTTATAATTTAAAGGTTCTTTTACTTATTTAATTTTAAATAGTCTAATATATATATAGTCTAGTTTTCTACT
>LKTO01000892.1:0-15021 GCA_001399465.1 Hymenoscyphus scutula
GACGAAGGTTCTATATAAGACTAGTACGTCTACTATTAGATAGAAGCTTTATACTTAACTTAATATTATATTATTATTACTACCTTAATAGCTTTATAGTTAAGTAACGAGTTTACCTCTAAGTAAACATCTAGACCTTAATTATACCTCTTTATAAGAACAAACCCTAGCGATACTTAGTTACCTTAGTTAGTTAGTTTAAGAATTGTTACACTTTAAGCACCTAAGCTTAGAAGTTAATTAATACGATATTAGCTACTTTATCGAACCTATATATACTAGTAGCAACTCTATCTATACTAACTATAGTACTAACTATTACTACTTAAGAGGAAGTTAAAATCCCTCTCCTAAAACTATTCGATAGATCGCCTAAGAAACTCGCGAAGTTCCTTATAAAGACATCTATATACCTCTCCTTCTATACTAGTTAGTTTACCTATAAGATAGACTAAGTTATCTAGATTACTATATAACTAGAAGAAGTAGTCTATAACTAGATAGAACCTTACCTAGAAGATTTCTAGGCTAATAGAACAACTAATAAAAAAGTCTCTACTACTATAATAGACTAGATAAAGGATTTATTTAGAAATATTAAAGGATTTAAGTTAGAAATAAACTAAGTATTTAAGGATATAGATATAAAGAAGAAAGTAGTTTATACGCTATACGCCTTAAGGTAATAGAGATCTATAGCTAAGTATATGTTATAGTTTTAATAATACTCTATATATATAGAATAGAATAATAAAGCTCTAAGAGAGTAATTCTACTAAGGACTTAAGGATAGTATAAAGGATAAGCTAGCTAGAGACAATTTCTCTAACACGTTAAATCTATTAACTAACAAAGCTATTAAAATTAACAATTATAATTACAAACGAACACTAGAAAAGAAGAGCAGCTACGAACATCGAGCCTCGAAGGGTGGCTAATAAAGGGATTACGAAGATCCTATATAACTCAACACCACTATACGAAAACCCTTCTAGCTAAAGTAACAACATAGTAGAAGACTAGAGCTCTCCTAGAAGAAACGAAACTAACGACGTAAGCAGAACCTCTACTTTTCATATAGCCTGACTAGCTACAGAGTAAGTAACTACTATAAGAAGGCTGATTCCTTAGGAAAGCATTAGGCATTTACTACAACCAGGAAGGAAATAGTACTACTTAAGAGATTTAACCTATCCGACGAAGAGCTAGAAGCTCGCGGGTATAGAACATAAGTAGAGAATAAGGAGAATCCTATCCTTAAACAATACTACAAGGGACGTTCTAAATCAGAGCATAATCTGCCTCTATAGTAAGAAGAAGAGACAGTAGATTCATCATCAGTCTCATTACTAGAATTAACAGACTTAGCTAGTCAAGGAAATAACTAGGACGACAACTCTCAAGTAGGAGAAACATAGGCATTCATAGGATGTTTTAACCGCGGTAACTGATAGGTAGACCTTAATAGAAACAAGTCTAATTTTTAGGTACCTCACACAACTAGAGGACAGGCTCTAGAAGCGCTAGAACGATTTTGAGTTTAGGACAACCTTCTAACAAGTATTATCTTCAGAAATCTTAAAAGTAACCTAGATACTATAGAAGGAAAACTAAACGTACAGGCTATTAAGGACATCTTCAAGTCTACCCTTAAGTTATAGAGGGAAAGGGATTAACCTTTTACCCAACTATAAGTAGGAGAACGCTAGGCTCTAGAAGTTATATTAGGAGATGTAATTATATAGTAGTGTTACTACCTAAAACCTACATTAGACTAGGAATCAGAGAAATAGTTCACTAGTAATAAACCTAACTATAACTGAATAATAGAATAGTAAATAGTCTATAGAGTAATAGAGAGCGACTCTTAGTAAGTAACACTCTACCTCTAGAGAGATGACTCTTAAAGAAGAGAAATCAGCTAAAGAGAGCGTAGTTTCATAGTCTACGTAAATAGACAGGAAATCTACGCTATGTTAGAAGACTACTAGTTAACAATAACTATAAAAATCAGGGGACAGGAACTCTAAGTTATGATTAACTTAGAAGCGATAGGTAACTTCCTCTCTCTATTAGTACTAAAGAGGCTAAACGTCTCTATTAAAAAGATAGAACTATACCGCCTAGGCATAGTTAATAGAATAGACATAGTATATCAAAATAGAGTTATTAACTAGTAAACTATCCTAATATAAGTTACTATCGAAGGATACTACTTAGATATATAATTTAATATTATAGTAATTAGAAGCTAAGATATAATACTTAGTATACTATAGATTAGAGAACATAATCTAGATATTAACTAGAAAGTCTAAATAATAACTTTCAGCCGATATAACTACAAAGGATTATAGCCTTAACTATATAGCTAGAACAAGGTTAGCGCTACCTCTTCTAAGACGCTAGAACACCTTACTAAGGGTCCTCTATAGGTTAGTAAGAAAGCTAATAATATTATACCTATATAGTATAGAGAATTCATAGAATTATTTAAGAACCTAGAGAACTTACAAGCTCTACTAGAATATCGTTTATAGAATTATAAGATTAAATTAAAAGAGAGTTATAACCTTAAGAAACAGAAAATGTAGCTATATAGTTAGATCAAGCTATAACGCTTTAAAAGCTATATCGTTAAAGGTTTAAAGAAAGGTTATATTTAGAGATCTAAATCACCTGTTCTATTAAATATATTAGTCGTTAGTAAGAAGGACGACCTAATAGGTTAAGTTTACGTTAACTACTAAGATGTAAATAATATAACAATTAAGAACGCTTACCTACTACTAGAAGGACAATATCTACTAGACAGAATTAGCTCTACTAAGATATTTATAAAACTCGACTAATAGAACGCTTATACCTTAATTAGAATTAAGGCAGGTAACAAGTAGAAAACCGCCTTTAGGTTACCTTCGAGACTCTACAAGTACACGGTAATACTATTCAGATTAGCTACCGCGCTAGTAACCTGCTAGAGGTAGAATAACAACATTCTAGAAGGTCTTCTAGAGGTAACGGTTATTTGTTACCTAGATGATATTCTAATCTACTTAGATAAAGTAGAGGAACATAAGAGTTATATATATAAGGTTATAAAAAGACTCGCTATAGTAAACTCTTAACTTAAGTTATTAAAATATAAGTTTAGAGTAACTTATACTAAGTTCCTAGGCTAAATAATCTCTCTAGAAAGAATAGAAATCAACTCTAACAAGATAAGAGACGTTATTAACTAGGAATTACCGAAAAACGTTAAAGATATTTAATACTTCTAGAGATTCACTAACTTCTGCCGCTAGTTTATAGTAGACTACGCTAGAATATCGAAACTAATAACAAACCTTATATATAAAGGAGTACCTTTTATATAGAATAAGATTATAGAAATAGCCTTTTAGATAATAAAGAAACGCTTTACTAAGAAACTAATCCTATATAGCTATAATCTAGAGAAACTAAGTACTATAGAAATAGACTTATTAGGTATAGTAATAGGTGCTATATATCTATAACTAGACGAAAACAGGAAATTAATATCTATAGTCTACTACTCTAGAACGCTAGACCTAGTATAGTAGAACTATACTATATTCGAGAAGGAACTACTTGCTATAGTCTTTGCTTTAGAGCATTAGAAAATCTACCTCTAAGGAACGAAGCATCAGGTAACAGTTCTTACTAATCACGTAAATCTTCGAACCTTCACCTCTACTAAGGAACTTATAAGTAAGCGCCTTACTAGATAGTTAGAAACTCTATTATACTACAACATTGTTATCTGACACGTTATAGGAATAATAAATCTAAGAGTAGACGCTCTTAGTCGTAAACCAGGCTACGAAGAAGCTAGGGAATATATAAGGCTAGTAATATTAAAAGAGCTACCTAATAGAGACTTAGCTTCGACAGTTTACTAAATTATAGCTATATAGACAGTAGATCTATAGTCGGATGTGATCTAGAATATATATAAAGGAAAGAACTAGTACTATAATAGGAAATTAGTAGTTCTAAAAGAATATATAAAGTAGTTTATTAGTAAGTACTATTTAGTACCTGCTTATAGACATTAAGGAATAAGAAGAACTACTTAGTAGATTAAATAATACTACTTTATAGATTATCTACTAGCGATTATTAAGGACGTAATAAAGAAGTATAATACCTATACCTAGAATAAGGCTTTACGCTAGCTACTATATAGATAGATAAGTACTACTCCTATTCTATAGACACCTTAGAAATCAGTCTCCTAGAATTTTATTATTAAACTACTAAAATCTAGAGACTCGATAACAGGAGTTAAATATAACTTAATTCTAGTTATTATAGAAAGACTTACTAAATATATAATACTAATACTATATATAGAGTCTAGTATAGTAGAACATCTAGTATTCGCGTACTTAAGAGACATAATCTCAAGATATAGAATATTAATAGAGATACTCTTAGACAGAGATAAGCTCTTTACCTTAAAGTTCTAGACTACTCTTATAGAGCGATTAGGTGTAAAAAGGAAACTTTCGACAGCTTTCTACCCTTAGACTAATAGAGGAAATAAATATATAAATCAAGTAGTTAAAACATACCTCCGTTACTATATAAACTACTAGTAGAACAACTAGGTAGAACTGTTACCTTTAGCTTAGTTTATATATAATAGCTTAACTATAGAAATAACACTTATATTACTATTCTATACTAACTTTAGGTATAAATTACTAGTATATAATAGACTAATAAAAACAACGAGTAATAATTAGTTAGCTTAAGTGTTAGCCTTAAAGATTAAGGGCCTATATAAGGAACTCGTAGAGGACTTATAGTTTATAGTAGAGCGTAACATATACTACTATAACAAATAACATAGTTAGGAGCTAACGCTAAAAGAGAGAAATAAAGTCTACTTATAGTAAAAAAACATTAATATAAAGAGACTAAGTAGAAAACTAGACTACGTATATATTAGACCGTTTAAAATCAAGTAAGTAAAAGGACCTTTAAATTATAAACTAGCTCTACTAAAAATAATAAACATCTTCCTAGTATTCTATATCTTACTACTTAAACTAGTACTACTAGAAGTACTACTAGCCCCGCTTATAGAGATCTAGCTAGTTAACCTAAATGCTAAGTATAAGGTTAAGAAGATTCTTAACTATAAACTTATTAGAGGTAAGATTAAATATTTAATTAAATAGTTAGACTACCTACATTTAGAGAACACTTAGGAACTAAAAGAGAATATCAGCTAGTATTTAGTAGAGCTAGAGGAGTTCTACTCTTAAAACCCAGGTCTAACCACAGCGAGTGGTCAGGAGGGAAAGCCTTAAAGAAGTTCAGGTCGAGACCTAGGTCAAGGGCAGGGTCAGAGGCGTTAGGTGAGGGAAGGGCGGCCAGCCGGGCAGCCGTTTCCTCTCGCTACTTCTTTTCTTCTTGTTCCTTATCCTGTACCTTCTCTCTTTCCTTAGCAGCATCTAGTTCATTAAGAGTATAAAGTCCGTAATAGACTATGTTAATACCCTGCTCTCGAAGTTCTTGTTAGCGCTGCTTGAGCTCGCGCACGCGAGCTAAACCGGCCATGGCTGCCTCAAAAGCTATATCTCTTTTAAATTTAAGATACTCTTCCTTGAGACAGATGCTCTCGAGGTCGTTGTTTAACTCCTGAAGAGCATTACATTTAACACCCCGCCTGATACACTCTCTGTACCGTTGCGACTTGTTGTTTAGAACAAAGTATTTCCGATTATAACGTTAGTAGTTAGTATAAGGCATAATAGCGGAACCGTATGTCTAGATGGTTTTAGAAAGTAGAATGCGTTGTTTATATTTCTACGTTTTAGAGAACATGTTAAAAGAAGGAGAGGGCCTCTAGCCTTCTGGCGATATTTCTTAGGTTGTACTTAAGCGTAGGGACACGCTAAGCTAAGAAGGGGATAGTGTCACAAATCACGTATACACGTGACTAGTAAAGACCAGGCGGCGTCCTGACAGGTTAAGCACTATTATATACTCTTATAGTATCAAGGGATCGGTTAGAGTAGCTAAGCGAGCCAAGGATTTCATTACACAATAGAACACGTGACTCGCTTACCGAGTCACATGATCGTTAGAGCTTGCAGGAGCTTGCATTAGAGCTTAGGATCTAAAGATCTAAAAGATCTAACGATTAGTACGTATAGACGAAGGTTCTATATAAGACTAGCATGTCTGCTATTAGATAGAAGCTTTGTGCTTAACTTAATATTATATTATTATTACTACCTTAATAGCTTTATAGTTAAGTAACGAGTTTACCTCCGAGTAAACACCTAGACCTTGATTGTACCTCTTTATAAGAACAAACCCTAGCGATACTTAGTTACCTTAGTTAGTTAGTTTGAGAATCGTTATACTATAGCGAGAATAATTCGCTAGCTAACTTATTAAATTATAGATAACTAGGTTAAGACCTAGAACTTATCTTTATCGTTATATATCTAAATAATAAGTCTTAACTTTTTATATATCTTATCTATACTCTTATTTTTAATACTATTTATAAATCTTAAATTAAATACTCTTATATCTTCTAGAAGGTTATATAGCTAGATATATTTAAAAACATCGCGTTTAATTAGTCTATTAACCTTCTATATCTAGAAGTACTTAAATTAACTAGAGGTAGAGGTAGTAGTATCTTTAGCGAGATAGACGTTAATATTTAAGGTACTTAGTTACTTTTATAGTCTCTCTAGGCTACGCTTTAGAGGCTAGCTATAGAGTTATTTCTATAGTTACTCTTAAGGCTACTTTTAAGTCTTTAATAGTCTACCTAGGCTACGCCTTAGTTAAATAACTTTAGATAGCGTAGCTAGCTAGAATACTTCTTAGTTATTAGGTTTCTAGGTAGCTAGTGATTCCTATAGGTCTAGGTCTATAAGGTAGAGTTTTACTACTATAGAGTAGAATTTTATAGATCCGCTAGACAGCTCGATAATATACTTCTTATTTCTTATTCCTATAAGCGTAAAGGGGCTAGTCTACCTTCTAGGTTTATACTATATAAGGACGTCTAAGTTAAGAGGTAGGTCCTTAAGTAGGCTATTTATAGAGCTATTCTATTAATTAAGAGTATTATTAATTTATCGTTTTACTTAGAGTTTATATAGCTTCTCTATAGCCTTCTTAAGTATACTTAAGCGCTAGCTAATAGAGAGCGAGAGAGTATTAAGCTTAGCTATATATAGATAGACGCTAAATATAAGTAGAGTAGAGATAAGGCTATTAGGTTCTACTATATTATTAATTACCTTAAAAGCTATTTAAAGAGCTATATCTTTAGTAAGGTTAGATAGCTCCTTAGTTATAATTAAGTATACTCTTCTAAGTAAGCTATAGTAGCGTTCTATCGTTCTAATTAAGTTATAGACTTCTATAGACACGACCTTAGTATATATTTCTATAGAACTTATATATTACTTAAATTCTCTACTTATAAAGTTCTTACTAGCGTTTATAAGTAATTAAATTAGAGAGTTCTAGATAGATATTAATCTAGTACTTCTATAGCTTTTTCTATATATACTTAGTAAAGATTTAATATAGCTACTTACTAGCTTAGAAGTAAGTATATTTATCTATAATATATAATAGAGACTAGCTATTAATATATAATATTAACGTAGATATTATAATTAAACTTAATATTATTATAGAGAGTAAAGTAGAAGTAGCTAGAGGATTTTCTATACTTTTAGTAGTAGTAGTAGTACTTGTTTAGATACTTAAGTATACCTAGGTCGATGTTATAGCTAGTACGCTCTAGTAGAAGCTAGAGGCGGCTAATAGATAGATGTCTAAAGTATCTATAAAGTTAGCGAATCTTAGTCTCTATAAGTTAGCTTAGAGATTCTTATAGAAAGGAGTATAAAGACTCTCTCTAAACTAGAAAGAGGTGTCTAAAGCGCTATACTACTAATACTTCGCCTTATAAGGTAATAGGCGTGTTTTTAAGGTTATTAAAGTAGACTTCTAGCTTATCTATATCCGCTAAGTAAAGTAGAAAGAGAGTATCTATCTAAAGTATATAGAATTCAACTAGGCTAATAGATGAATTAATATATATAGAGCCTAGTAATACCGCTACGCTAATACTAAATTTAATAGTTACTTTACTCTCTATAGCTAATATAGTTTACTACCGAGCGACGTATATTATCGAGCGACGTACTTTTCTCTACTCTACTACTTATAAACTTTAAGATATATTTTTTTAACTATTTATTATAGAAATTTAAACCTAAGAAGCGCGAATCATTCTAGCTATCGAGGCTATTCGAACGTCTAAAAAGCTAAGTAAACGCTCTATAGTAAAGATCTATAAGGTCTCTAAAGTAATACTTCGATATAGAATAGCTAGCTAAACCTATCGCTCTAAAATTAAAGCTAATTATTATAAATTAAACAACTTAGAGAAGAATATAATTATTTAATATATACTTAATCTAGATTCGAGAGGATTTACACTCTATCTAACTAGTATTAAAGATATAGCGAATCTTCTACTTAAATCTCGAGAGGTACTATATATTAGTAAGAACTAGGTATATTAATTCATTTAACGACGACTAGAGTTAAAGATATATTTTAATTACGTTTATAACTTCTAAAGAGCCTTATATAAAGATCTAGAGCTTATTAGCGCGTAGTATCGACTAGTTAAGAATATATAAGCGAAATATAGTATTATAGACTCTAATCTCTATAAATTTAATAAGATAGGCTTTATAATAGATATAATCTCTCTAGTAATAGTTATAACTTATATAGATTAATATAGTAGAGATAAGGCAGTTTAGCTAGATAATTAGAAATAGGCGATAGTAATTATTTATATTAATAGTAAAGGTTAGAGTATCTCTCTATTTTTAGTAGTTTAAGAGAAGAATTATCTTATAAGTTAATATACTAAGAGTAGCCTCTTATATAACTAGGTTATTAAATCTATAAGTAATAGATAGATAAATAATAAGATAGATCTAGAATAGCTTAAGTACTTTAACAAGTATACTTCTACTTAAGTAAAGAGTCTATATTAAATACTTATCCTTAATAGATATAAGAGTTATAAGTCGACTAAATTCTAAGAGTACTATAAGATATATAATATTATTCCTTTTTATTTACCTTCTTATTTCTCTTATTTAACCTAGCTACTTAATATTAGATGTTTTAGTATCTTAAAACAAGTATATAGTTAAGAAATTAAGACTTTTATTAAAGCTTATATTAACTATATTATAAAGGTTAAGTTCTTTCTCGCCTTTAAAGTAGTCTATTTAGCCTCTATAATAGCTTAGAATAGCTAAGCTAGATTCTATAGAGCTAGCTTAGTATCTTTTAACTTATAAGCTATTCTTTTAAAGCTTAATATAAGGTTATAGACTCTAATACTTACTATTACTCTCTCTACTAATATTAACCTTTAGATCTTATAGACTTCTTATAACCTAACTAATACTCTTTTATAGATAATATTAGTTAAGAATCGAATTATATATTATTAAGAAAGCTTACTAACCTCTATTTTCTAGATAGTAGCTAGATTAGCTAAGGGTATAGAGCTATTAGCTTATAAGATAACTTTATTATTAGCTAAAGTCTATACTCTTCGAAAGGTAAATAAAGTACTAAGTAAACGCTAGAGAGCTAAAAAGACTTAGGTTCGTTAAGAGGAGGTACTTACTATAGAGAATATATAGAACGTATTAGCTTAGAAGAAAGTAGAGAAACAGGCTCGACACGACAAGCGCTCTAAGAAGAGTAGGTAAAAGAAGAGATAGCTATCTAGGTAACGATATAGTATCTATAGAAAGTCTAGTTATAATATACGAACTTATTAAGAGGCTATAGATACTTCTAGTTTATTAGATTTAGATTTAGATTAATTAATATAATATATTATAATTATTTAATTTTACTCTTTAGATAGTAAGATAGAGAAAAGTATATCGCTTAATAATATATATCGCTTAGTAGTAAACTATATTATAGTAATTAGAGTGTTCTAAATTAATTTATAAACTAAGTATTAGTTATATTCTATAGTTAACTTTAAGGCTACGCCTATATTAATTATAATACTAAACTAGTAGCTTAAGTTATAGCGTTTAGCTTCTATAGATATTAGAGCCTCGATTTCCTTATCTTTAGTAGGTAGAGTAGATAGTAAGCTTATAAAGATATAAAAATAGACTATCTTAGCGAGCTTAGAAGTAATACTTATAGCGCTTAAAGTACTAGTTTAGCTAAGCGAAGTTATAAAGCTCTCGCTCTCGCTCTCTTTAAGCTTAGAAGTATTTAAGAGCTCTTTCTTATTATCTTTAAGAATAATAGCTTAAAATACTTTATTATAAGAGTCGAACTATTCTTCTTTATACTTAAGAATATACTATCTAAATAACCTTTTAAAGGTAGGTTTATTAAATTTCTCTCTAAGCTTACTTTAATATCTTAACTTAAAGTAATCTCTTACTTAGTTATACTTATACTTAGAGTAGTTTATTAACTAGTAGCCTTACTTCTTATAAATAAAGTATTACTTCTTATTTCTTCTATAGAAGTTATTTCTATAATAGACGTAGCCTTAGTTTATATATAGACTACTATATAAGAATTAGAACCTATAGTCTATTATATAGATTATTACTAGGCTAGTAGTAGTAGTACTATAGATATACTTATAGGCGGTAATTAACGTCTTAAGAGTACTAATAGTAGCTAATAGTTAAGAAGAGAGCGAAGAGAAAGAGTATATATTCTAGTAAGCGAGTATAAGCTTATTTAAGAGAAAGAAGTTAGTCTAGAGATCCTAGGTAAGTCTATAGCGAAGTACTTAGAGTCTAGCTATAAGAAGTTAGAAGGACTAAGTAGTTATTTTATCTAGGTTCTAGGACTTAATAAGGTTAAGACTTAGATTATTTTATTTAGTAAGTATAGCTCGCTTATAACTTATATCTTTAAATTAGTTCTAAATAGTATAGTAGAGGTCTTAAAAAGAGAGGTTAGTAGTAGTAAGAGTTATATAGTAAAAGTCTAAAGCTAGACCCTTAAGTATAATAGATAGAGCTTTTATATAGGCTATCTTAGATATATTATATCTAATATAGATATTAAAGAGTATAGTAACTTTAAGTCTAAATTTATTACTAGTACCTCTATACTTTATATCGTTTATGTTAAGGGTTGCACCCGTGGAGTGAATCTTGGAGTATTCCAGCGATGTATTCACGCGACCTCGGTTAACAATATCCCATGGTGCTTTGTAATTAAGCTTGGCAGAACCTTCTGGAATGGGTAGGACAGGTATATAAGCTAGTAAGGACTCTACATTGGAAAGGACAGTCGTTCCTTCTTGTACATAGAAGCTACTATAGTTCAATTCATCAGTACTTGCTACAAGCCCTGACAGTTTATATAGGTCTTCGCTAAGTTTATTAATTCTCGTCTATACTCTAGTTTTACTTATAATTAGATATAAGTTAGCTACTATAGTTATATAGAAGACACGAGAGGTACTAGAGATATAGATAGTAGAGTAGATAAAGAAAGTATAGTATTATCTTACTAGAGCTAAAATAAATTTATACTCGTTTAAGGTTATTAAAACTAGTATAATATAGATAAGCTTATATATTAATTTAGCTATACTATTTCTAGTAGAGTGTTATACGCTTAAATACCTTACGGTTATTATACTATAGAAGTCTCTAGAGAGGTAGAATCTAGTTAGATTAAGGCTAAGGCTTAAGAAGTAACTTAAGTTATTTAAGAGACGTCTTAACTAGTACTTTAAGAGGTGATTTAAGTTAGTAATTAAGTAGGTAGTTAAGTAGATAATTAAGTAGAAAGTTAAGTAGATAGTTAAGTAGAAGAAGTACTTTAAGGTTAAAGAGGATCTCTATATTAAAAGAAGAGGTTATATATTATCTTATATCTTTAGTTAAATTCTACTAAGTTTATATCTTTACTCTTTATAATATTAAGTATCTTCTTATCTATCTACTTAACTAGATTAACCTTCTTAAGAGTATTAATAAGTACTATAGCTATATATACCTTTTTACTATCTATCTTAATCTATATATCTCTATAATAAAGTATCTTATATAGCTTAATAACCTAGGACTTATTTATTATTATAAAGTAGTCTTCGTTCTAGTCTTTAAAGTCTTCTTAAAAGGTAGTCTAAAGTACTTTATTATTATCTTCTATTTAATCGTATTTATTAATATATTTAGTAATAAACTTTATAAGGTTCTTCTTACTAAGCTTAATTAGTAGCTCTATTAGTTTAGCTATATTATTATTAAACGAGGTAGAAGAGTATAAGAAGTAGAGTATAGAAAGTACTATATAAGGAGTATTATATAGAAAGTTTAAGATTCTAGCTTCTCTAAGAGAGATATAGAGAGTCTTAGATTCTAGTTCTACTAAGGTTTAATAGTATTACGAATTAAGAGGTAAATCTAGTAAGTTTTATAAGAGTATAGATAAGAGTATAAATAAGAGTATAGATAAGAGTATAAATAAGAGTATAAATTAAGAGAGTCGTTTTAATAAGAAGGAGATTCGTAATATAGAGAAAGTAGTACTAGCTCGACCGAGTCGCTATTACTAGTAGAAATCTAAATCTCTTTATCTTAAAAGTCTTAAGAGAGTTTATAAAGAGGTTAATAGATATCTATTCTTTATAATTCTAGTATCTTATAAGAACGATCTAAGAAAGCCTTATAAGCGTAATAAGATACTTATTATAGTAGTAAAGTATATATCTATACTCTAAGAGAGAGACTTTACTCTTTAAGTTATAATACTACTATACTATATTATAATATACTACGATCTAAGAAGAGATAGAGGTATATAATAAGTATATCTAATCTATACACGCTTACTAATTAGTATTAGTATAACCTAGTAGTTATAAAGAGTAATATATAAATATAATCTCTATTTATATTTATTTATATATAAAGAGTAAAAGTAAGAAGAGATAGTTATTAGAACTTATAGTAAGTACTATAAATTAAACTATAGAGGTGTCTATATATAAGAAGAAACGACTGTCCTTTCTAATGTAGAGTCCTTACTAGCTTATATACCTGTCCTACCCTTTCTAGAAGGTTCTACTAAGCTTAATTACAAAGTACTATAGGATATTATTAACTAAGGTCGCGTGAATACATCGCTAGAATACTCTAAGATTCACTCTACAGGTGTAACCCTTAATAATAGTACTCTATAAGCTTTAGTATATAAGTAATAAGCTACTTATATAACCTAAAGTATATAGATCTACTAGGCTCTTATATAAGGTACTATTTACTAGAATTATATATCGATAGTAATATTATAGACCTAGCTACTATCGAGTATATAACTCGCTTATAAGTACTCGCTAGCGTTTATAAAGTCTACTATTTCTAGTCTAGTCTATAACTATTTCTATAATAGATTAATATTTCTATACTTATTAATTTCTTAGCTATCTCTATATTATAGAACCTCTAGAAGTCTTCTCTTTCCTTCTCTTCTCTTCTATAGCTTTAGATCTTTAATAGAACTACCTTTTACTTCTCTAATTATCTGCTATATCTATATCTACTATAGATAAGAATAACTACTAGAGAGCTAGTAGATTAGATTTATTATAATTAGAGTTTTTATCTAAATCATTAGAACTAGAGCTAGTAGAAGAATAAGATAAGTAGAATAATAAACCTTATTCTCTCGAGATATAGATATATATTAGATATTTTAAATATAGAAACTAATAAATAGACCTTAACGAAAATAAATTAGATTTTTAGATCTCTTACTCTATAAGAGAACAAATTCCTCTAGTACTATACTAGTTCTATATTATATATAATAATCTAATAAGTATTATATTTTAGAATATAATTACTAATTAAAAGTCTATAGAGAGAAAGCTATCTATTCTAGATCTTAAGAGGCTTTATAATAATACTACTAAGGTCTAGAGGTCTTAGAAGTAACTATTTAATTAACTATAAGTAGAAGAATAATAGATAATATAGTTTATTAGCGAGTCGATTATATTACTAAGTCGATTACTTTAAAACCTATATAAAAAACGTCTATATATAACTATATACTTTATATATTTATATATAAAAATATCTAAAATTAAAACCTTAGTTTTATTACTATATAAAAAAGTAGTATTAAGAATTTTAGACGCTTACTAATTATAATCGACGATTCGCTTAAAATTACCTCTATAATTATAATTATTTTTTTATTTCTTTAATAACTAAGCGATTATAATTAGTAAGTGTCTAAAATTCTTAATACTACTTTTTTATATAGTAATAAAACTAAGGTTTTAATTTTAGATATTTTTATATATAAATATATAAAGTATATAGTTATATATAGACTTTTTTTATATAGGTTTTAAAGTAATTAACTCGGTAATATAATCGACTTACTAATAAACTATATTAAGTCTCTATTAAATAACTCTTTTAATATTACTAGCTTTATATATTCTCTAGCTTCTTTATAGCCTAGTTTATAACTAAGAGTATCTACTCTTAGGTTTATTATTTCTATAATATATTAGATAATAATATTATAATATAATAGAGTTTCTAACTACCTAGTAAGACGCTTACTTATAAGTTCCTTAGTTATAGTAAAGGTTTAAAGATTAGTGTAATTAGTAAGTACTATTATCTAATACTTCGTTCCTTAGAGATAGATTTTCTAATACTCTAAAGTAAAGACTATAGTAAGTAGTTTCTTTTTAAATATAGTATAGTTCTATTATACTAGGTCTAGCGTTCTAGAGTAATAGACTATAGATATTAATTTTCCGTTTTCGTCTAGTTATAGATATATAGTATCTATTACTATATCTAATAAGTCTATTTCTATAGTACTTAGTTTCTCTAGATTATAGCTATATAGAATTAGTTTCTTAGTAAAGTATTTCTTTATTAT
>LKTO01000893.1:0-14947 GCA_001399465.1 Hymenoscyphus scutula
TCTATATATAAGAAGATTCGATTATTCTTTCTAGAGTAAAGTTCTTACTACCTTATATACTTAGTCTACTTATTCTAGAGGATTCTACTATATATACTCTTAAAGGTTCTATTAAGTTAATACGTTATAATTAATACGTTATGTTACTAAGCGAGGTTATATATATATATCGCTAGAGTTCTCTAAGACTTACTCTATAATTATAACTCTTAATAATTTATATCTATAACTAATAGCTCTCTATACGTTTATAGGAGTTATATAGCCTCGATAAAGTTAGTACTAAATATAGATATTATAGAATCGTTCTAAGTATTCTTTATTAATATTCTAGATTACTCTATACTTAGCTATTTATTCTCTAACTTAAAAGGTAACCTTATCTAACTAGAGAACCTTTAACTACTCTACTATCTAGAATATATACGTAAGACTCTATAGCTACTAGGCTTTTACTTATATAAGAGTTAAGTAAGACTTTTAGTAGAAAATATACTAATAATAGCCTTATTAGTATATTCTATACCTAAGTGTTTAGACTAAATAATCTAGCTCTAACTTGTTCTTTAATACTAACTAGTCTATAGAATAGTTCTTCTAGCTTTCTATATAATATATAATAATAACGTCTACTTCTTTATTCGATAGAAGGAATGTAAAAGCGCTACGCTCTAGACGAGCTCGTTCGAGAACTATATAGCTAAGTATCTTATGTATTATACTCTCTCTAAGAGGCTAACTAGAGGAGAGGTCTTTATATTAGTACTATAGAATGTAAATCGAGACTTTTCTAAACTAGTAAAGTTAGCGTATAGCCTCCTTATGTTTTATAGCTATCTTATAGCCTTTTTAGTAGTTCTAGCCGATAAGAGAGAGTATAGTTATCATTGTTATAGATAAGCTAAAAATCGAGTATAAAATTAGTAAAATCGCGATAAGGTCTAAACGTATAGACCTATAGTAGTAGGCTTATTAGAATAGTTAGAAAATAACTAAGTCTAGAGAAAGTCTTCTCTCTAGACTTACTTTACTAAGGTTCTAGCTACTTAGCTATTAATCTAAGTTAGCTACTTAGAGGAAAATAGTTTATAGTCTCTTATAACCTAGTTTTTAATAGATATAGATTTAAAACCTCTACTCTAGCTAATACTAGAGTAAATAGCTTTATATTTATTAGTATAAAGTTTACTTAGTAACTAGGTTACTTCTTCTCTTTAACTATTTATACTCTTTCTACTTCTATTATAGTCTATAGCTTTAATTAATAGAGTCGATAGTTTATAGACTATTATATTATTCTTTACTTATATATAGATAGCTATAAATAGTATAACGTCTCTATAGTTCTTCTTAATACTAGCTATTAGAACCTTATTCTTAGGCGTATATAGTTTAACTAGCTTAATATATAACTTAACTCTCGCTAGCGCCGACTTATCTAGCTCGCGAATCTCTCTTCTTCTTCTAACCTAGTCTAGCTATATCTTCTAGACTCTAAGATACTAAAGACTTAGCTCTTAAACCTAGATTACTAAGCTAATATAGATTATCGTAATTAGACTCTAGAGAAATAGATTATATATAAATACTAGAATAATCTAAAACCGTCTATAGACTTTATTAATAAGCTATTAGTCTCTCGGATTCTAGTACGCCTATCTACTATACTCTTAGCTATATATTATAGCGAGTACTAGAACCGCTAGAATAACTTATAAAATATAAACCGCGCTCTTATAGATTTAGATATCTATAAAGCCTCTATAGTATATCTAAAACGTATATATCTTAACCTACTACTAGTAGATATTACTACTATCGATACTACTATATATCGCTATAATCTATAAGATACTAAAGTTATAGCCTTTAGTACCTCTCTTTATAAGATTAATTACTTAATAGAAAAAGAGCTTATAGATTAAAAAGACGAATTATAAGTTAGAGAAAGCCTCTCTAGAGCCTACTAGAACCTTATAGACGTTTTCTCTAAAGCTATATCTAATACTCTTTTCTCTTATCGCCTATATAACTATAAGATTAAACTTATAGATAGAAACGTAGACGACTTATTCTATAGCTCTCTTTACTACTAGTTAACGAATAAGTTTAAGGCTATAAAATAATACCTTATTAAGAACCTTTATAAAGGTTTTATTAAGGCTAGCTAAGCTCTCTTTATAGCCTCGATTCTCTTTATTAAGAAGTCTAATAGCTCTCTATAGTTTTATATTAATTACTATAAGCTAAATAATCTAATCTATAAGAACTAGTATTCTCTTCTATTAATCGACGAAACTCTTACTTGTCTAGATAAGACCTATATCTTTATAAAGCTAGATATATACTAAGCTTTTTACTAAATTCGAATTAACTCTAAGTCTAAGGAACTAATAATATTCTAGATATATTATAGAATCTATAAGTATAAAGTTATATCTTTTAGACTAACTAATAGACTAGTAATATACTAATAGTTTATAAACGATATACTCTTCGACTATTTAGACGACTTTTATATAGTCTACCTTAACGATATTCTTATTTACTCTAAGAATAAGCTAGACTATTAGAAACATATCTATAGAATCCTTTTATAGTATTATAAAGCTAGCTTATATACTAATATTAAGAAATCTAAGTTTAATATTACTTATATAAAGTATCTAGACTTCTATATAAGTACTAATAGAATTAAATTTAATCTAGAAAAGATAGAAATAATCTATAACTAGAAACGCTCTATTATAGTCTATAGTGTTTAGTTCTTTCTTAGCTTCTATAACTTCTACTAGAAGTTTATTCTTAACTATAGATAAGTTATATACTTATTAATAGCTCTAACTTATAAAGACTAGCCGTTTTAGTAGATACTAGCTTATTAGAACGCCTTCTCTAAACTAAAAGCTTAGCTTATTAATATATCTCTTCTTATATACTTTAATCTATAATATAAGTCTATAGTTAAGACTAATTCCTCTAATAGCGTTCTTAGTAGTATACTTCTATAGTTATAGCTAAATTAAGAGTAGTACTCTATAGTCTACTTCTCTAAGATAATAATATCTACTAAGATTAACTACTTAATTTATAATAAGAAGATACTAGCTATTATATATTCTCTAGAAGCCTAGAGACCTAAGCTCGAGAGGTCTCTATACTAGATACGAGTTGTTTTAGACTATAGAGCTCTTAAGTACTTTATAATAACTAAAGTCTTATCTAGCTAATAAGTCTACTAGGCTAAAACTCTCTCTCGATTTAACTTTCTACTTACTTATAAGTCTAGTAGCTAGAATTAAGCGGATTCTCTTACTCGCTAGAACTAAGAAGTAGAGAGTTAAATAGTAATAAAGATATCTACTTATATATATATTCTTTTATAATCTAAGAATCTCGACTCGCGAATTGTTATAGACCTAGACTTAGACTCTTTCGTAGATATTATATCTATTAGAGTAGCTAATAGACTATATAACTTAATTAATAACATTCTATAGACTAATCGTATAAGTACTAACCTTAACACTCTTCGCTAGTATACTATAAACGAACGCTCTAGCTAGACAACTTATAATAGCCTTCTACTATACTAAGAATAGCTTATTCTATCTAAGAACAACGATCTTAAAGTACGCTTACTAAGTAAGGTTTATAATCAAGTCTCTATAGTATACTCTAGATAATCTAAGACTCTAAAGCTAGTTATAGACTACTACTACTAGCTATACCTTCGCTTAGATATATAATAGTTCGTCTATAACTACTAGATCTACTATCGCTCTTATATACTATAAGATCGCCTCTCTAGACTCCTTAACCTCTTATCTATTCTAGACTACTTATAGTAATATATATTAGTTAATTTTAAGGAATTCTCTTCTAATAAGTCTAGAATAGATATAATTATTATCTTTATCTACTAGCTAAGTAAGTAATCTATCTCTATCTCTTATCTAAAGAGTATAGATATAAAGGAGACTACGCGGATCTATCTTAACTATATATAGCGCTACTATAGACTATTAGATACTATCGTTTCTAACTATAGTCTATAATTCGTCTTAGAATTCTAGTAAGAGTTTAATTAGATCCTAGAGACTAAGATTAAGCTATCTATAGCTATCTATATATAAACTAATAGTTAAACTAAGAATATAAACTAGTAGATTAACTAACGCCTTCGCCTCTTTATAAACTACTACTAGAATAACTAGTCTAAACTAATACTAACTATAGACTACACTTAAGCTATACTTCTCTAGAACTTAATAACTCTTTCGCCTATATAAATAGAGCTTAGTTATATACTATATATAAGCTTTAATTAGATTCGCTAGAGTCTAGAAGATCTAATAAGCGTCTATAAATAGCTTTTATAAGACGAAGTATTTATATATATAACCTATATATATAGTGTCTAGAAAACCGCTTATAGAGGAATTAAGAATATTTAGAAACGCTAGCGTAAGTAAGTAAATAAGTACTAGTAACTAGTAGACTTTACTATAAGCGATAAGGTCTATATATTAATAAAGATATAGAGTATAGACCGTCTAAGCTATAAGCTCGACTAGTAGATAGCTAGTCTATATATAGTTCTAGAAAAGGTTAGAAACGCTTTCTAGGTTAATCTACCTCTAATAATTAAAATATAGTCTATAATCTCTATAGATAAGCTTTATAAAGCTTCTAATAACTCGCTACTAGACTAGCTATAAGAACTAGAACTATCTATTATAGTTAATAGATATAATAAATAGGTTATAGAATAAGTACTAGCCTCTAGAGGCTCTTATAGAAAGTTATAATACTAGGTTTAATAGATATAAAGCGAGCTAGACCTAGCCTAGTATCTAGCTTCTAACTTTATAGACTATCTATATAAGCTTTAAGAGTTTTACGCTCTAAATCCTTCTCTTCTAGAGCCTTCTAGATACTTAGTAGAATAGTTATAAAGCTAGAAAGATAGAATAGATAAACTAGAGTATTATAAGAACGAGAATAAACTATCTATAAAGTAGTAGGTCTAGAGCTCGCGAACAAGCTCTACTTAAAGAGAAGAGTAATATTATAGACCTAGTTACTACTAAGTATATAATTCGCTTATAGATACTCGCTAGCGTTTATAAAGTCTACTATTCCTAGCCTAGCCTAGAACTATTTCTATAATAGATCGATATTTCTATACTTATTAATTCCTTAGCTATCTCTATATTATAGAATCTCTAGAAGTTTTCTCTTTCCTTCTCTTCTCTTCTATAGCTTTAGATCTTTAATAGAACTATCTCTTACTTCTCTAATTATCTACTATATCTATATCTACTATAGATTAGAATAACTACTAGAGAGCTAGTAGATTAAGTTTATTATACTTAGAGTTAGATTTTTAAAAGCTTTCTATAAAGAACTCTAGGCGCTATATATATACGCTAGAGTATAATCTAGCCTCGAAGTTAATTAGATTTCTCTTATAGATAGATATATAGTAACTTAAGCTCTATATATCTATATATTTCTTAGAAAGGTACTAGAGTATAATTAAAGAGAAAGTCTTAATATTAGTCGAGAGAAGCGTGTTTAAAGAGAAGAGAATAAGTATAAAGCGTTACTTAGAGATATCTAAGACGATAAGGAATAGATAGATTAGTAAACCTCTACTTTAGAAGAATAAGTAGTATTTATAATATTTTTATTTAATATAGTATTATATATTTTCTACTCTATTTAATACTAGTTTTTTAATCTATCTATCTAAGAACTTTAGATAGTTAAAGTAAGTATAAGTATATACTTAGCCTTCTTATAGATTTCGTAGTAATATAATAAATAGAAGAGTATAGTATTTAGTATTATACTTCTTAGTAGTCTACCTCTAGAATGTAAATAGTAATAGACCTATAGATAATAAGCTCTAGCTAAGTATATTCGTCGCGAGTTTCTTAAAGTAAGTATTCCTTAATTAGTTAAGTAGTATTAGACTTACTAACGCTCTATAAGATAAAGTTAAAAGTCGATAAGAAGCTTAAGAATTCTAAGGCTTTACTTATAGATTTTAGAGCTAAGAGAGACACGCTAACTAAGTAATCTAAGTATCTAATTAATATTATAACTCGCTTCTAGAAAACTATTATATTAGTATTAAACTTCTACTATTCGAGAAATAATATATTTAATTAGTAGCCTAGCCTTAGACTTATTATAATATTAGTAACCTATAATAAGACCTTCTTAAACTCGATCTAGATATAGAGAAATATCTACTAGTTTAATAAATAAGATTTAGATAATCTCTAACTTATATCTAAGTATTTCTCTATAGTAGAGAGTAACGATCTTAAAAATCTTCTACTCTATTCTATTCTTAATATTTAAATTCTTAAAATATATAATAATATTAGAGATATTATATATAAGAATAAAATACTCTCTTTATCTCTTAATAACTATACTCTTTAATAGTTAACAACTATCTATTAAGATTCTTATAGTTTAGAACTAGAGATGTTTAATTTATTACTATTAGCTCTAACTATAAAGAAGTAGTTAAAGAAGTAGAATAGTATAGCTATCGAGTATATTAGTAATATAGAAACTATAACTTATACTTTCGTTACTAATTTACTTCGCTATATCTATTTAGATAAACGTGTCTAGACTCGACTAGCTACTATACTTATAGATAGACTTTTAGACTAGTATAGAAAAGCCTTTACTTATATAGAATTCATTCTATAAGTTAAGCGATATAGTAAGCTAATAATATTAAACTACTATTTTAATAATAATTTAGAAAAATAGTAAGAGAGCTTCTATAATTATTTATATATTCTAATAGATTATATAGCTAATAGAAATATATATAAAAGACTATATTAGCGATATTAATTAATAACTATAGTTATAGAGTAATTATCTCGCTTAGCGCGATTATATAGATCTACTATTATATAAGTAATATCGAGTCTATTATTTAAGATCTCTATAATACTTTATAATCGTATTATAAATAAACGATCTACTAGTTATAGAGTAAGAATAAGAGCTATAGTAGCGAGAAGAATTATAGAGAGAAATAAATTTTATATAGCTAAACTTAATCGTATAAAATTTACTATAGTAGATATATAGACCTTTTAACTCGAGAATAGATAGTATATAGCGTCTCTAGAGCTTTAAGATCTACTAGATACCTTACTAAACTATATATATCGCGCTACTCTAAGAGTCTCTTAAGCTACTATAGATTATACTATACTAAGATCTATAATAGCTAATAGAAGCATATTTTCTACTATTTTATATAAGTAATATTTCGAGTACTAGTATAGCTAGTATATATTAAGTATATAATATAATTAGCTAAGTATACTAATAAGAATCTTCTTTTACTACTATAAGTTAAAAATAAAAAAGAGTAATTAACTTTATATCTTATATTCTCTATTAGATTTTCTTTTTATCTTATTAACTTTAGATTAAATTAATTCTTATTAGTATAACGATTCTTAAACTAACTAACTAAGATAACTAAGTATCGCTAGGTTATATACTAGATAAGAAGGTTTAATCGCGAATAAAGTATTTACTTAGAGGTAAACTTATTACTTAACTATAAAGCTATTAAGATAGTAATAATAATATAATATTAAGTTAAGTATAAAGCTTCTATCTAATAGTAGATATACTAGTCTTATATAGAACCTTTATTCTTTAGTTTAATTATCTTAATTACTCTAATTATACTAATCTAGCTTAGTATTACTAAGTTAATTATTAATAATTAATACTAGTTATATAACTTCTACTAAAGAAAATCTTTAGATCGCTTAGCTAATCTAAGCGACCTATTAATAGTTTATAAGAGTATATAATAGTACTTAATCTATTAGAACGCTATCTAGTCTTTACTTATTATATATATATATAATTTATAATACTATTCTCTTCTTAGCCTAGTATATCTCTATACTTAAGTATAATCTAAGAAATATTATTAGAAGGCTATTATTCTTCTTTTCTTTAATATATTCTCTAAGAAAACCTATAACTAATAAATACTTTTAACTAATATTATTAACTATAGTTTTTCTACTACTATAAAGTATTTCTATTACTAAACTTATAGTTAAGTTTATATTATAAGTATCTAGTATATCTACTACTCTAAATATATTCGCGTTAGTTAATTAAAGTACGATAGTATATCTAAGTTTCTAGATAGCTATAAGACTCTAGCTAGATAAGAAGAGAAGCTTAAGAAGAAAGAGAAAGAGGCGATAGTAAAGATTCTTCGCCTTTATAAATAAAAGAAATTCCTTTAGTAGCGCTATAATAATATAATAGCTTATAGCTTTAAGTCTCTTAAGAAACTAGATACTACTAAGAAGAAAGAGTAAGAGAAAAAGAAGTTTAAAGAGAAATAAGAGATAGAGAGAAGAAAGGAGAAAGTTACTTATCTAGCTATACTCTCTACCTCTACTACCTCTAACTCTTTCCTTAACCTAGGCCTTAATCTAGAGTTCTTTAAAGTTTTCTCTTCTAACTACTCGATGTAAGTAGCTCTAGATTTTAATAGTAGAAGGCTATAAGAAGCTAGAGATAGTTTAGCGCTAACTTAGATTCTTATATATTCTCTAAGTATAAGTAATCTAACTATTTAATTAAATACTTAATCTTACCTCTAATAGATTTATAGTTAAGAATCTTCTCGACCTTATATTTAGTATTTAAGTTAACTAGTTAAATCTCTATATATAGAGCTAGTAGTACTTCTAGTAGTACTAGTTTAAGTAAGAATATATAGAATACTAGAAAGATATTTATTATTTTTAGTAGAGCTAATTTATAATTTAAAGGTCTCTTAATATATTTATAATCTAGTTTATTACTTAGTCTCTTTATATTAATATTTTTTTAATCTAGATAGACTTTATCTCTCTCTTTTAATATTAGCTTCTAACTATAATTTTTATTATAGTAGTATATATTATATTCTACTATAAACTATAGATTTTCTACTAGTTCTTTATATAGTATTCTAAGTACTAAGTCTATTAAATATACTAGTTTATTATTAACTATTAAGTTTAAGAGTTCTCTATATACTAATAATTTATATCTAAAGTTAGTATAGAATAGTATAATAAGTATTATTTCTATTATTAAACTATTATATAATAACTAAGCTATAGATAATAGTTCTATCTAGTTATTCTATTAATAGTTTATATAGTAATAAAGATATATCTTAACTACTTAATTTATATATTCGTTTTCTCTATTTATCTAAAGGTAAAAGGCTATTAATAGCTTTCTTTTTATACTTAATCTCTCTATAAGAGCTATCTAGAACTTTAAGATAAAGAGCTTATCTCTATTTAAGAGTATCTCTTTTTATATTCTATATCTCGAGACTACTTCTCTTAGATATATAAATATTAATTATTTAGCTATACTTAGTTCTAGATATAGAACTAAGATTATATATTTTATAAGCTAATCTATAATAACTAGAATAGAGTTATACTCGACTTCTATTAATAAGTTCTTAGACTTTAGTAACTTAGTAATAAAGTTCTAGAATACTAATTCTTAAGGTTTTATTAGTATTAGAATAGTATCTATCTATTCTTATAGAGCTTAGTAGAAAGCCTTATTCTATATATAGATATTATACTCTACTACTACTTTCTTAACTATCTAGTTTATACTTTCTTTAAAGCTAAACTATCTCTTTAATTAAAGAGTCGTTTATTAAATTCCTTAATATCTATTAGCTAGTAGTCTATATTATTCTTTAATAAACTTCTTCGCTATTATTAAGAGAATAAAGACTTTCTCTTTCTAAGTTATAAGTTCTTTACTTATACTTATATTTACTAACTAGTAAGCTACTTCTAATAAGTATATATTATAGAAGTTATAGATCTCTTATCTTATATATTTCTTATTAAAAGCTTTCTAGATTCTAATAGTCTATAGTTTCTAAAGATTATAACGTTCTATAACTACTATTTTATAGTTTATTAGAACTAAGTTCTCTTTCTTATTATATTTTAATATTATAGTATTAATATACTACTTATTATTCTTATAGTCTAGTTTCTAGCTAAGAGTATTAGCTTAAGTATTACTTATACTACTAATATATTTAATAATTAATCTAAATCTAGATAATATCTTAGACTATCTAGCTAGATGTCTAGATATAAGCTCTTTTATTATTATAAATATTCTTAAGTTTAGATAATTAGTAAGTATCGTTACTAGATATATTATACTCTAGAGGTAGATCCTCTATTCTTTATTATAGATACTATAGTTTTATTAGACTAAGTTAAAGGTTTTTAAGAAATATACTATAGATACTAGTTTCTTTATTTTATCTAGTTATAAATATATAGCGTCTATTACTATATCTAAGGCGTCTATTTCTATTATACTTAGTTTCTTATAGTTATTATTATATAGAATAGGTTTCTCTATAAATCGTTTCTTTAGAGACTAGAATACTTCTTTAACTATCTTATTCTAGACGAACTTCTTAGTTTTCTAGATAAGAATAGATATTAGTTTTATAGTCTCTATATAGAACCTTATATATTAATAGTAGAAGTTAGTAAACCTAAGAAAAGACTATATATCTTTAATATTCCTTAGAGTTATCTATTTAATAATAGCTTAGATCTTTACTAGATCTATTTCTATTTTTTCTAGACTAAAAACGTTTTCTAGAAAGAGAGTTTTAGTTAAGAGTCTACTCTTATAAGTTAATATAGAACTTCTTAAATATATCTCTTATATTATTCTTTTCTTTTAGAGAAGATTAGTATATTATCTAGATAATAGATAATAGTTACTATTAATAGATTCTCTAGAATACTATTATTTTATCTCTAATAAGTAGCTAGTATATTAGTTAGTCTAAATAATATAATAGTATACTTATAGAGTTCTAATAGTAAGATAAAGGTTATCTTCTATTTATATCTAGCCTTAATTCTAATTAAGCTATAGATATTCTATTAATCTAGTTTTATAAATATCTTTACTTAGTCTAACTTATTCTATAAGTATTAGTCTATTAGTAATAGATAAGTGTTCTTAATTATTATATTATTTAATTCTCTATAATTAATATATACTTATCTATTTAGATTATTCTTTTTCTTAATAATAAGTATATTTAAGAATATAGATAATTTAGATTTCTAAATATATTCTTTTCTTATCTCTTTCTAGATATAATCTTCTAGTAAGACTAGATTACTCTAGTTATATAGTTAAAGCTTCTACTTTCTAAGGTTATAATCCTCTATTAAATTAATCTTATAATTCTATAGTTAGTATTTAGAGAGAGTATATATATTCTCTAGGTTCTTAAATAACTCTATAAATTCTCTATACTATATAGATATTTCGTTATTAGCTATCTTACTAACTTATAAAGAACTCTTAGTAAAGTGTTCTAGTATATTAGAAGAGATAGCGCTAACCTCGTTCTAGCCTTATAGTTATAGTTATAAGCTTTTATAATTATAATAACTAAAGCTTATTCGTTAAGCTCTCTAGTCTATATTAGAGTTATATTTTCTAATTAATAGTATATTAAGTATTACTCTCTTATTTTCTAAATTAATAATATTAAATTATATATCTAAGTAGTATTCTTTAATTTTAATTATTATTAAGATAGTTTATTAGTTAATAATTCTATTCTAATATATAATGTTAGTTCTATCTACTATATCTAGCTAGTATAGTTCTATTTTAGTAATAGAAACGTTTAGTTATTTTATAACTATTAAGAAAAGAAAGTTATCTATTACTCTAGAGTTAATTAGAATCTAGAGTTTTTTTCTCTTAATTATAGTAGTTATAATTAACTGTCTATCTTCTAAAGTAGTATAGATTTCAGGTCTAATAAACTAGACCTTAAAACTCTTACTATTTTAGTTAACTTCTATAGTCTAGAGGTTATTAGCCTAGAGGTAGAGAGTTACTTTATCTACGCTAGTACTAGATACTATATAGACTATTTACTATTCTACGTTTATATTAACATCTAGTTTTTTACTAAAGAACTATTTCTCTAATTTCTATACTAATACTTAGGCAAGTATCTAGTAAACGCTCTTAGCTAATTTTTAGCTCATTTTTCGCTTATAACACACCTCTCTCTTTTTAATACTATCACTTATATATAATACAAAAATGAGTGTTTTCGTATAAAAAGTAGTAGAAATTAAAACTCTATCCCTAGAAATCATTATCTCTCTTATACTTGATTACCTTCTTAAGAGTCTTTCTAAGATTTATAATCACTCTATCTATCTCCTTCTAAGGAACCCGCTTCTACTCCTCAATCCACATATACTAAAGTTCCTCTCTATTCTTAGGTTGTCTCCTTCTCTTATATAACTAGACCTATATATACCTCTATATCTACTCTATAGCATTTATATCAGGTAACTAGGCAGGGTAGAGGAGTCGCTATACAGAAGAGACGCTGACCTCGTGTATTTCCATTCCGAGTACGTGCTATATTCTTCTTCGCTCTCCTCCTGTTATCCCTTACTCTAGTTTCTGAAACAGGGTAAGACTCATCATCTCTGTCCGCCTATAGAAGTGACTCTTCCTTGTTAGTATTCTGTCTAATACGACTAATAATATGAGTGCGCTGCTAGACAGGGACCTCGCGGCGGCTGGTTTTCTTTATAGGCTCCTTACGCCCCTTTGAATTTCTGTGTTTTTTAGCCATTTTAGAGTTGTAGTTATAGAACAATTACAAAAATAAAAGTGTGTGTTAGAGTAGAAATCGATTAGTTTTAGTACTAAATCTATACTAAAAAGTAGTAACGAGCTAAAGAGCGTTTACTAGATACTTGCCTAAGTATAGGTTTTAGATAGTATTATTACTATAAGAGCTTTTTATCTAAAATAACTTCTAGCGCTTAGTATTCTTCTACTTATAATATATTAAATAGTTATTCTTATATCTTCTAAATTTCTATAGCTTTAGTATAAATACTTTTCTAGTTTATTATAGAGAATTTCTATTAGAGGTTATACCCTGACTATAGCTTTTATATACGCGCATGACTTTTATATACACGCTTAGTTGTACGCTTAGTTTTTACGTGTTACTTAGCTTAAGAACAGGCGTCCTTATAAGGATGCCTGTCTTACTTTCTTATATACTTCTTTCTTTAGTTGTTCGTCCTTATATAAAGTCTACCTCTATAGTTTAATTCACGAGTATTTACTACACGCTCTAATAATTTCCTTTCTATAGTTTTCTTATTAGTAACTATATTTTAGAAAATAATACTTATTAGATTATTATATACTATATAGTATTAGTATAGTATTAGAGAATCTTATTCTCTTATTTTATAAGAGGTCTAAAAATCTAATTTATTTCTATTAAGATCTATCTACTAATTTCTATATTTATAATAACTAATATATATCTATATTTTAAGTAGTTAAGACTTATTAATCTACTTATCTTATTTCTCTACTAGTTCTAAGCTAGATAATTTAGATAAGAATTCTACTATTTTATAATCTTATTATAGTAGTAATTTATATTCTAAATCTAAGTAAGTATTATAGTATTACTTAAGAATAGAGTTATTCTTATTCTTTACTTAAGTTCTATATTTGTAGACTTTTAACTCTTTATTAGATAGCTTATAGATCTTAAGTAGAGCTATTATTTTTCTAATAGTAGTATTTACTTATTTCTCTCTTATTAAGTTATTCTTCTTATAATACTTACTAATTCTATAGCTAGAAAGACTATATAATAAGTAGAGATTCTACTTATATTAATAGTTTTACTCTTTCTAGAAGAGATCTAGCTTTCTAGAAGGTTCTTTCTAGATAGTATTTATCTAGTAATCGTTCTAGTAGTCTAGTTAATTCTATTTATTATATTTCTTCTACTTATATATCTAGTCGAGATTTATTTTCTTAAATTTCTATAGATAGTTATCTAGATAAATTACTTTAATTATAGATATAGTATTCTTATAATTAAGGTTTTATTATACTATTTTCTTATCTAGATTAAAGTTAAGTTCTTTCTAGAATAGTTCTATAAAAGTAAGTAAATTCTAATCTATCTTATTTCTATAGTATTAGAATTTATTAGTATAGTTAATTATAGAGCTAGACTAATATAAGTTAAGTAACTTTTATACTACTATTTTAACTATATTAATATCTCTAAGTATATAGTATATAGTAGTTTTAAATTCTATCTATAACTAGAATATTAACTATATTACTACTATACTTCTAGTAGTAGATCTATATAAGAAGAAATCTTCTAGATATAGTTATATCTAGTCGAGAGTAATTCCTCTAAGGTATAAGATACTAAAGATAGGTTCTATACTTTTATCGTTAGAGAACTTCTTACTATTAAAGTTAAAATAGATTTCTATTTAGAGTAGAAATAATTCTAATTCTAGACGTTTTCTATAATAGATATTAGATAGTCTAACTCGAATTGTCTTAAGTGTCTCGACTCTATAAAGCTCTAGTACATCCGGTATACTATTATTATTATAGTCTCTATTAGAGGTAGTTGTCTCTTAAGACGCGATAGACGTCTCTTAGATTAGAAGGTTAACTCTACTAGTACTAGAACTAGCGATAGAAGCGGCCTTTAGAGGTATTACGATTCGAACTTCTAAGCTTTAGATACTTAGAGTATAACGATTCTTAAACTAACTAACTAAGGTAACTAAGTATCGCTAGATTATATACTAGATAAGAAGGTTTAATCGCGAATAGAGTGTTTACTTAAAGGTAAACTTATTACTTAACTATAAAGCTATTAAGATAGTAATAATAATATAATATTAAGTTAAGTATAAAGCTTCTATCTAATAGTAGATATACTAGTCTTATATAGAACCTTTCTACTTATAGC
>LKTO01000894.1:0-14933 GCA_001399465.1 Hymenoscyphus scutula
AATTAGTCTCTTAGGATTTTATTATTAAGCTACTAAAATCTAGAGATCTAATAACAGGAGTTAAATATAACTTAATCCTAGTTATTATAGAAAGACTTACTAAATATATAATACTAATACTATATATAGAGTTAAGTATAGTAGAATATCTAGTATTTATATACTTAAGAGACGTAATCTTAAGATATAGAATATTAAAGGAAATACTCTTAGATAGAGATAAGCTCTTTACCTTAAGGTTCTAGACTACTCTTATAGAGCGATTAGATATAAAAAGGAAGCTTTTAATAGCTTTTCACCTCTAGACTAATAGAGGAAACGAATATATAAATTAAGTAGTTAAAATATATCTCTATTACTATATAAATTACTAGTAGAACAACTAGATAGAACTGTTACCTTTAGCTTAGTTTATATATAATAGCTTAACTATAGAAATAATACTTATATTACTATTCTACGCTAACTTTAGATATAAGTTACTAGTATATAATAGACTAATAAAAATAATAAGTAATAACTAATTAGCTTAAGTATTAGCTTTAAAGATTAAAGGCCTATATAGAGAACTTATAGAGAACTTATAGTTTATAGTAGAGCGTAATATATACTACTATAATAAACGACATAGTTAGAAGCTAATACTAAAAGAGAAGAATAAAGTCTATTTATAGCGAAAAAATATTAATATAAAGAGACTAAGTAGAAAACTAGATTATATATATATTAGACTATTTAAAATTAAGTAAGTAAAAGAACCTTTAAATTATAAACTAGCTCTACTAAAAATAATAAACATCTTTCTAGTATTCTATATATCTCTACTTAAACTAGTACTACTAGAAGTACTACTAGCTCTACTTATAGAGATCTAGCTAGTTAACCTAAATACTAAGTATAAGGTTAAGAGGATTCTTAACTATAGACTTATTAGAGAAAAGATTAAATATTTAATTAAATAGTTAGACTATCTATATTTAGAGAATACTTAGGAACTAAAAGGGAATATTAGCTAGTACTTAGTAGAACTTAAGGAGTTCTATTCCTAAAACCTAAGTCTACCTATAGCGCGTAGTTAGTAGAAAAAGCCTCGAAGAAACTAGGGTTAAGACCTAGGTCGAGAATCGAGTCGAACGTAGTAGAGGTATAGAAGGCGGCTAGCTAGGCGGTCTCTGCCTCTTACTTCTTCTTATCTTTCTATTCATTCTATTAACTCTTTTCTAATTCCTCTATAGTATTAAGTTTGTTAATAAATTTAAGTCTCTAATAAGCTATTTCCTTATAACGCTTCTAGATAAACTTCTACTACTTTCATAGCTAAAGGATCTTAGCTATAGTAGCCTCCTCTTTATCTCGTAGACACTCCTTCTAAGTATCTAGAGATTTCTACTCTTTTTTAGTAGAGATGCTCTTATCCTAGAAATTACTACCTCTATTATATTTCAACTTTATATAAATATATTCACTATAACAGCTAGATTAGGATTCGTCTATAAGATACTACTAGCCTTGTAAGAAGTATCAGGAACAGGCTATAACTTCGTATTAGGTGTTTTCGATGTTATTAGTAAGTTAAAACCTTTCTTTCTTCTTTTTATAAGTATCTACTTATAGTATTATTAAAAACATTATAACAGGAGAGAGCTGCTAGCCTTCTAACGACATTTCCTAGGTTATACTTAAGTGTAGAGACACGCTAGGCTAAGAAGAGGATAGTATTATAAATTACATATATATATAACTAGTAAAGACTAGGTAGTACTCTAACAGGTTAAGTACTATTATATACTCTTATAGTATTAGACAGGTTACTTAGGTTAGCTAAGCGATCTAAGGATTTTATATAGTTATAATTATATAATAGATCTCTAAGGATCCTATAGAGATCTAAAGAGGTCCTAGGATCTAGAGTAGATCTAGGAGTAGAAAGGTTCTATATAGTACTAGTATATATACTATTAGATAGAAGCTTTATACTTAACTTAATATTATATTGCTATTACTATCTTAATAGCTTTATAGTTAAGTAACAAGTTTACCTCTAAGTAAATCTCTAGACCTTAATTATACCTCTTTATAAGAATAAAACCTAGCGATACTTAGTACCTTAGTTAGTTAGTTTAAGAATCGTTATATCTTATACTTATTAAGGAATTTAGGTTTACTATTATACCGCGAACGTTTAATATAAATATATTCTAAGTAATAGATATATTAGATACTTATAATATAACTATAACTATAGGTTTAGTAATAGAAATACTTTATAGTAGTTAGAAAACTATAGTTAATAATATTAGTATAAGAAACTAAATAAGTAGTAGAGTATATAGACGTAATAGAACTACTAGTATTCTATTATAATATAGAATAATTAATACCTCTCTTATACCTTCGTCTAACCTTCTAGTTATATATATCTAGACCTCTTAAATACCTCTTTCTATCTCTACATTCCTAAAAACATTCCTAGTATCTCTAGCTTTAACTTAGTTATATATAAAGACCTCTCTACTAAGACCTCTAGTTAATCTAGCTACCTTAATCTTAGTCTCTTATAATTAGTTAGAAGAACCTATCGATCGTAGGTTTTCTTAGAGGATATATTAAAAGAGAAATAGGCTAATAGCCTCTAATTATTATTTCTTAGGTTATACTTAAGTATAGAGATATACTAAGCTAAGAAGAGGATAGTATTATAAATTATATATATATATAATAAGTAAAGACTAGATAGCGTTCTAATAGATTAAGTACTATTAGATACTCTTATAGTAATTAGACTACTTAGGCTAGCTAAGTAATCTAGAGATTTTATCTAGAATAGATTATATAATTATTATTAATTAGTAATAATTAACTAAGTAATACTAAGTAAGATTAGAATAATTAAAGTAATTACTCTAATTAATATAAGAACGAAGGTTCTATATAAGACTAGTATATCTACTATTAGATAGAAGCTTTATACTTAACTTAATATTATATTATTATTACTACCTTAATAGCTTTATAGTTAAGTAATAAGTTTACCTTCGAGTAAACATCTAGCCTCTCGATTATACCTCTTTATAAGAATAAACTCTAGTAATACTTAGTATCTTAGTTAGTTAGTTTAAGAATTATTATACTATATATAAGAATATTCGATTATTCTCTTTATAGTTAAGTTCTTACTATCTTATATATCTAGTCTATATATTCTAGAGAGCTCTACTAAGAGTACTTAAGAAGGTTTTATTAAGTTAATATAATATAATTAATATATTATATTACTAAGCGAGGTTATATACTTATATCGCTAAAGTACTCTAAGACTTAATCTATAAGTATAAATCTAAATAACTTACTATAGCTATATTTATAAGTAGTATAAATATTATAAAAAAATTAGAACTTAACTTTAGTATTATAAATTATATATATATATAACTAGTAAAGACTAGGCGGCGCTCTAATAGGTTAAGTACTATTATATACTCTTATAGTATTAAAGGATCGGTTAGGCTAGCTAAGCGATCTAAGGATTTTATTAGTTATAAATCACGTAACGTAGACAGGGATTACTAGACGACGCGACCGGTCTACTAGTCTAGTAGTAATAGAGCGACTAGGCTAGTAGACTAGTATTATAAGGACTAAGGTTCTATATAAGACTAGTACGTCTACTATTAGATAGAAGCTTTATACTTAACTTAATATTATATTATTATTACTACCTTAATAGCTTTATAGTTAAGAAATAAGTTTATCTCTAAGTAAATATCTAGTCTTTAATTAATTCTCTTTATAAGTAATAAACTCTAGTAATACTTAGTTACCTTAGTTAGTTAGTTTAAGAATTATTATACTTTAAGTACTTAAGCTTAGAAGTTAATTAATATAATATTAGCTACTTTATTAAACCTATACTCTCTAGTAGTAACTCTATCTATACTAACTATTATAATAACTATTACTACTTAAGAGAAAGTTAAACTTTCTCTTCTAAAACTATTTAATAGATTACCTAAGAAACTTATAGAGTTCCTTATAAAAGTATCTATATACCTTATCTTCTATACTAGTTAGTTTATCTATAAGATAGACTAAGTTATCTAGATTACTATATATCTAGAAGGAGTAGTCTATAATTAGATAGAACCTTATCTAGAAGATTTCTAGGCTAATAAGATAATAGATATTAAAGTCTCTATATCTATAATAGAATAAAGATAAGATTTATTTAGAAATGTTAAGAGATTTAAGATAGAGATAAACTAAGTATTTAAGAATATAGATATAAAGAAAAAGATAGTTTATATACTATATACCTTAAAGTAAAAGAGATCTATAGCTAAGTATATATTATAGTTTTAATAATACTCTATATATATAGGCTAGAATAATAAAGCTTTAAGAGAGTAGTTCTACTAAGAACTTAAGAATAGTATAAAGGATAAGCTAGCTAGAGACGATTTCTCTAACATGTTAAATCTATTAACTAATAAAGCTATTAAAATTAACAACTATATTTATAAACGAAACCTAGAGAAGAAGAGTAGCTATAGACATTAAGCCTTAAAGAGTAGCTAGTAAAGAGATTATAAGGATTCTATATAACTCGACGCTACTACTAGTAAGCCTTTCTAGCTAAAGCGATATCTAGATAGAAAGCTAGAGCTCTTCTAAAAAGAACGAAACCGATAATATAAGTAGAACCTCTACTTCTTATATAGCCTATTCGACTATAGAGTAAGTAACTATCGTAAGAAGGCTAATTCTTTAGAAAGGTATTAAACTAATACTATAACTAGAAAGGAAATAGTATTAGTAAGCGTCTAAAATTCTTAATACTACTTTTTTATATAGTAATAAAACTAAGGTTTTAATTTTAGATATTTTTATATATAAATATATAAAGTATATAGTTATATATAGACGTTTTTTATATAGGTTTTAAAGTAATCGACTCGGTAATATAATCGACTCGCTAATAAACTACGTTATATATAAGTCATCGTGAAGTATATAAGTATATAGGCTAGAAATAAGTTATTATTTTAGTCTCGAGAACTATTTCTTTTTATATATTAACATTTGAAGAACATGTTCTCCCTTAAAGTTTTCGGGTAAACATCTAACTCCTACCCGAGACATATAACCTAACCCACGCTTAGTCGATACTTTCTCCTTTCCACGTGGAATGTAAAAATACTACTTACGTACGATATCTCCCAGGATCAAGGTTCAGATGCCAAGGAAGTGCTATCTTGCGGTGAAAGATGCCGTGCATCCCACCTCAGCATGTTGGTCTCATTGACGAATCGCAGCAGCCAGATGAACATGCAGCCTCCTGCACTCGCCTGCACTCGCCTGCACTCCGCATATTTTCACTTCAGCAACCACCAAAAACTCCACCGCCCGGTTTGGGGAGCGTGGAGGTATGAATCATGTGAGGGATGAAAAGATAAGAACCCGCACCTGACGCAGTTTTGAGGTTATTCCCATCTCCCTTCTGCCGTAGCGGTTGGCGCGCTTGGTGAGAGTTTGAGGCTTGATTGAGGTTGATTGCTTGGAATTTGTTTGCATGTTCGCAGGCCGAGGATGATCCGCATTGTTGATTTCATTTCATGCGCACTGACTGATTGGTGCGGGTTGCCTCGAATTAACTGACTTGCCTTGTATCTGGCTTGACCCATGCTGCAGCCGTGTTTCCTACATCATCAGCGATCGAGATCAGGAAGGGTAGAGGTGGAGGATTCTTGAGCCTGTTTGCGGAGGAAATTAGGAAATTAGGCAAAAAGGGAACGACTACGACAGGACGATGTTATCCTCCTTGTTACGACCCAAGAAATCTCGACAGCGCGTCGCCGAACACTCTCCCTTTTCCTCGCCATACCCAGAGCCTTCGCTTTCTTCGCCCATCGTTGCGCGGAGAGACCGACAGGTGCGTCATGCAACCGCAGACTGGACTGAGACGGAGGCAGAGGACGATGAGGTGACAGAAGATGAACGAGATAGAGGAGGGGAGGAGGAAGAAGAAGAAGAAGAAGAGGACGACGACGACGACGACGACGAAGATGGAGACGAAGATACGCCTTTGCTTCCCATATTTTCTGCGGCGCATCTAGGTCGGTTTACTCTCCCAAATCTGCGAACTCTGAGCCTCTGCTAATATGTTGGAAAAACAGATGCGCTCCCAGTTTACAACCTCACGCATGCCATCCGTCTCATCGTACTTCCTAGAACCGAAACCACCTTGACTTGGGACCAGCTGCGATCGCCCCAAGTCTCCCAGTTCTTGGTAAAGCCTATGCAGCAGCAGATTCGAACTACCCACTTCTCCCGCGCCACCTTGTACGCTCTCATGGCCAACTGTTTACAATTTCAGAAAGAGGGCCAAGCGAATCCAGGAAATGCGGGGGTCAGTCGCACGAGGGCTTTGGTCTGCGAATTGCTGGCCATAAAATTATTGAAAGAATATAGCACAAGGGAATTAATTGATGCCCTCTCCTACGATTTCTTCCCACTCCAAGGACTCCCGTCTCCGACTACCATGACACCAACCCAAGGGTCGAAAATTCAGCCACGTCCCGCCGCCGCTCGAACGTCGACCGTTGAAGTCGCCATTAGAGCCTCGGCGAAATCATTCTTAGCACATCCGTTGGTGGTACAACAACTCGAGGCAATATGGGCAGGAACAATTGTTTTTCATTCGGCTGCGGATAACCTACATCGAAAACATGCAACTCCTCCAAAACCACCGACCCCAAAATGGAAGGGCAATGATAGAAATCATCTTCTAGTTCCGGGCGAGCATGTCACATATGGGGCTACCAGTTCTCCGAGCGGTCGAAGATCACCAGACAAGCAAGCCCAGCAGGTTCAGATGCGAAGATCGGTCACCCTCTACGACCCAAGAGACGCTTCTCTATTCAAACTCTCACGACTACGTGTCCCTCGTTATCGTCAATTCTTTTCAACTTGCTCACTTGCAATTTTGCTTGGGTTGTTCGTGGCAGTATTAGGCCAACGCTCCATGGATATCACCGCCTTGGAAGTCATCTTTTGGTTTTGGAGTGCTGGTTTCATGTTGGATGAAGTTGTTGGATTCAATGAACAAGGCTTTAGTTTGTACATCATGAGTTTCTGGAATACCTTTGATCTTGGTATTCTGCTCTTCCTCATTATGTACTACTCCATGCGGCTGTACGGCTTATTCTTGGTTGATATTGGAAGGCATGAGTGGAACTCGATGGCTTATGATGTCCTTGCCACAACCGCCATTCTTCTATTTCCACGACTTTTCAGTGTTCTTGACCACTACCGATACTTTTCTCAACTCCTGATCGCCTTTCGATTGATGGCCGCAGATCTGGTGGCAGTGTTTGTTCTTATTCTCATCGCATGCAGTGGCTTCTTCGTCGCTTTCACGATGTCATTCAGAACAAATGGGGATAATAACAACGATGCAGCTGGTGTCGCCTATAAGATTTTCCAAATTTTGATGGGTTTCACTCCAGCAGCCTGGGATTCTTGGCCTACCTACAATCCGCTCGGAAAAGCAATCCTTGTTCTATTCCTCTTCATCTGCCACTTTTTGGTTGTAACGATCTTGATCACCGTTCTCACAAACTCTTTCATGGCAATCGTTTCAAATGCGAATGAAGAACATCAGTTCGTATTTGCTGTCAATACTATATCAATGGTAAAAAATGATGCCCTATTCTCATACGTTGCGCCGAGCAATATCATTGCGTGGGTGTTCACCCCGTTGAGGTTTTGTCTACCATTTAGAACCTTCATCAGGCTGAATCGAACTGTTATCAAGGTTACACATTTTCCCTTGCTATTCAGCATTTTCGCATATGAAAGGTTGTTTCTCGCAAGCTCAGTATTCGAACCTACGGATCTCATTGACCACCGCGGTCGCAAACGGATTATATCTTTCCAAGAAAATAAATCCATGTTTAGTCCAAGTTTACGGATGAGACAGGAGTCAGTTGCAGGTTTCCAAAAAGATAGAGCTTTGGATGAGGTCTTTAGACTGGCGCCTCGGCCAGATACTCTTCGGAATGCACAGAAGAGTATGGAAAGAAGGCATAATGTCGTCAATAATTGGATGGAACACCAAGGAGATGCAGCCAGTCCCCCACAAGAGCAAGATAGGTCAGTGGTTGATCGATTGGAAACGAGAAGACAGGCTAGAAGGGCGACCTTACTGCGTCAACGAGGCATTTCCGGTACAAGATCAGTGGCAAGTGATCCAGCTGAATTCATGTCATCAAATCCATTTGGCGACCCCGATAACGATCTTCCGGATTTACCTGGGCACGCTGTTGGACACGAAGATGATGACGGGGACGATGAATTGGTGACAAATGATGATGATGATCGAGCCACATTGGATAGAACTCACAGTCGTGGCCACGATTCCGAGAATTCTGTCGAGGAGGGTGAAGAGGATTACTTTACCACGCCGAACACTATGGTTCAGCGATCTTCTATCTCTTCGGCTAAGCCATTACCAAACAAGACACCCAGATCATCGCCACCAAAATTTCGATCCCACGATAGAAATGTAAGTACAACCCCTATTCTCGCAAAGGAAAACACTAACCTGATCTAGATGTCCACCAACACGATTCTTTACAATCCTGTTGCGGCCAATTTAACATCCTCGTCCGACTCACCTCCCAAATCTAGACCACTAACCGCAAAACGCTCCAACGCCAACACAGGAACTCACACCCCGACAACCGGTGTTGCAACCGGTCATCGCACCCCGAGACATTCCATCTACACAACCGCCAACACGAAACCTAGACCTATAATGCCTAACCGAGATAAATTCCAGTCCGTGCCCAACTTCAATCTGGACACCATGGCTGTTGGGAGAACCCGCCATATTCGACACAAACAGTCGAGTTTGGATATGGGTATGTCTGATCTTGGCTGGGACAACCCTAACAACACACTCCTTGGGGCGGTCCCCAGTTCCTTTGGGACGCAGATGGCGCGTGCGACGGGCGGTCTCAAGGATCCGCATCGGGGCAGTAGGGAGAGGGCGGATACGGAGGCGATGATGGGGCGATTGATGTTAGCTAGGATGAAGACTCTAGAGGAGGGCTTTGCGGAAGTTGTCAAGGAGTTTCGAGGTCTGAGGACGGCGGGGAATAGTTCTGTGGAGGGCGGCGAGTATGGGGATCTTTTACCTGGGAATGGGCCTGGGCCTGTGGTCAAACGCGAGAAGGGAAAGGGCAAGGAGAAGGAGAAGGGTGGGAAGAAGAAGCGGGATGGGAGGGTGACTTTGGGGAGGACGACGAGCGAGGTTGATTTCGCGCAGGTGAGCCGGGGGAAGGGACAGGAGAACTTGAATCCGTTGCTTGATGAGCGGACTGTGCTGGTGCAGGTGGAGCAGCATGATGATACCCCGGAGGATTTTAATGGCTTAGAGAGATTTGAGACGAGAGGTAGTTCGCTTTAGAATTGGTGTGGGTGATTTGTTTTGTTGTTTTGCGTTTTCAGCAGTGTCTTTTCTATAACATGGATGGGGGATGGGGTAATTTGAGGTTGTGGTGATGGTGGTGGTCTGGTCTGGTCTGGTCTGGTCTGGTCTGGTCTGGTCTGGTCTGGTCTGATCTGGTTTGGCTTGGTTGTTTGTATGTAGGTGGGAGGGGAGGAAACTAACTAGATTTGGTTTTTGAGAGGAACTAGATTCGGGGGCGGCGGCGAGAGGAGTGAGTGTTTTAGATATCTTTTTTCTCTTGTATAGTTTGCGAGCGAGCGTGCGACAGAGCGAGCATTTGTATTTTAGGTTTTTTTTCTTTTTTCTTTTACGTATTAAGTGTTAAGTTTTTAGGAGCGTAGAGTTTGTTTTTTATAAGTGAAAGGAAAGAGTTAAAGAGTTAAGAGATAATATACCACTACATTTTTTTCGTGATTTAGCTTTATATCTTTATAGCTTCGTAGCGCTAAAGTGATCAGGAATGTTTAAGTTCTTTTTTATATATAGTTATAGAATATAGAATGTAGAATATATTAAGAAGAGAGTAAGAGAGAGGTTAAGAAAGAGGTTAAGAGGTTAGAGAGGTTAGCGAGGTAATATTTAGTAAATACTTAAAACGCCTTTAGCTCTATTTTTTAGTTATTCTTAGACTACTTTAGTATACTACTTCTAGTTATATAGTATATAAATCTTAGTTATAGTATATATAAAGTAGAGTATTTAAGAGATAAGTTATTTTTTAATAGATCTTATAGAATTAAGAAAATAAGAGATATATTTATTATTTTTATTTACCTCTCTATTAGAGAAATAGTTTCTAAGATTATTTAATTATTATATAACGTAGTTTATTAGGACCCTGCGTATATCAGAACCCTGCGCACTTTAAAACCTATATAAAAAGCTGCTTAGTAAGCAGCTCTAACTTTTTATTCTATTGATGAAAAGAGCTAAAATTGAAAAGATAGTTTTAGTAGTAACCGATTTCCCTTATCTAAGCACGCCCCTGACTAAAGTACGCCCCCTTACTATTCTACTAACTCTATTAAAAAGTAATTTATCTTTATAACTATAATTTAGATTTAAATGTAATTTGGTAGGAATATTAATAAAGGGTTATTATTTATATATTAAGTATAAGAATTTATATTCGAGCACGAAGGGGTACCTTAATCTACTGTCTAGACCTGGTTTGCTATGTAACTGAGGGTACTCCTTGAGGCTAGAATATAACCTTGAGAACTATAATTCTACTAAGCTTTTCTGGCTCCTTAGCAGCCTTTTAAGGCCCTTTCTTGAGTGAAGGCATCCTTGGAGTAGTATTTTTAGGTGTAACACGCGTAGACTTCTTCTGCTTTAGAGCATTAGAAGTCACAGCAGCCAGCTCCCTTTAGAGCAGCTTTTCAGCCCTCTTATTAGCTAATTCCTTAGCCTTTTGTTTCTTGAGAAGTGCTCTAGCCTTTCCTCTAACTCTTCTTTCCTCCTTTGCTTCTTCTTCTTGTCTTAAACTCTCTTCTTTCTCTTACTAAACCTCTCTAGCCTTTATAACCCTCCCAGGGGAGTAAACTTCTACTCTCTTACTTACTTCCCTATAAAGATTCAGCCTCTTTCCTTTCTTCTGTTTCTGATTCTCAAGTATAATAGCTATCTTCAGTCCCCTATTTTCATGTGTAAGAATACTAACTTGACTTGAAAGAGTAAGAATAGAAGAGAAGACCTTATTTGCCTTAAGTCTTAAGAGCGATTTCTCAAAGTCTAGGTAGGCTTGTTGTATTACTTTAGAGGTAAGAGGTGTTTTCAGTCCTTGAGCAGATGTATAAGAGGGCGAGAGAGGCTTTGTAACTTGATTAATCATTTTCTAGCCTACGACAGGCTAGATTCTAGGCTTAGAAAATACATGTTATATATTACGCTCTATAAACACCTAATCCTACGCTAACTTAAACTTTATATAGAAAAACCGCTTTAATATTAAGACTAGTCCTTAAGAAATTAATATTAACTTGTTAAGTTCGTTTAAGTAGAAGGTAGAGAGTAGACTAAATAGCCTAATGTTAAGAGGCTATAACTAATACGTTATATAAGGAGGTAGGATTATAATAATAATATAATAGCGGTTAGTAAAGTTAATAAACTTTATATTTATATATAAGGAGTAGCTATCTATAAGAAGAAGACAATACGCTCTTAGTGACTTAGGTCGAGTATATAGTTTAAAGACTTTTTCTAGCTACTTTAGACTAAATTAGTTACTACTCTAGCTATTTTCTAACAAGCTAAAATATACCTTAGAATACTCTATAACGTCCTCGAGCTAGGAATCCTAGAGGTCTCCGGAACTCCCTTTATATATAAGAAGTAGTAGAATTACTTGTCTAATAGCTAAGATATACGTAAGAAGTAAGACGAATTCCTAAGACCTATCCTACTTGTTTTTAGTAACGCGACCCGATTTATATACTCTAAGGCTTATTATACGCTTTATAGACTAACCGAAACTAATAAAAAAGCTCTTTTCGTTAAAGTTATAGAGGTTATTAGCTATAATATTAAATTTTTTAATAATAGAGGCTAACTATATATTACGAGAAATATTAGCTTTAATAAGAAAAATAGTAATAAGTAGTTAAAAGAGAGTAAATACTAAGGCAAAGAAGAGAGTAAATATAGACGCATACTTAGCTACAACTCTTAATTTCTTAATATTCTTGAGATAAGCGCTATATAACTAGTTCTTATACCTCCGGATAAAACACTCTATCTAGTTCTTTCCTACCTCCCTCCTATATATCTCCTCTACAAGGTTTTAGACAATTGACAATATAGAAGGCATACTACGCTCTATAAGCTTGTTTATCTACTAAATCAGAACCTCCTCTTGTTATATAGTTAATACCTAGACGTAAAAAGCGGAGGCTTTCTAGCGTGTCTTAGTTAAGCCCTACACACGCTATAAGATAGTAGAACGTATATATCTATATTTCTTAGTAGCATTAGAATAATAAGTGAATTCTCCTCTTTCGATAGCTGCTACTACCTAGCTAATACGGTATAAGGTGTCTACTCTACCTATAGTTGAAGTAGTTAAAGTATAGAAATTAAAGCTATTTTAAGTAGGTGCTTTAGTTAGAGGCGTGCTTAGATAAGAGAAATCGGTTATATAAAGAAATATAATATAGAGTTTTAGATACGTACTAATTATAATCACTTAGTTATTAAAGAAATAAAAAGTAAATTATAAATATAGAGGTAATTTTAAGCGAATCGTTAACTATAATTAGTAAACGTCTAAAATTTTATCTTTTACTTATTTATATAGTAATAAAACTAAAATTTCAATTTTAGCTTTTTTTTTTATATAAACTAAAAAGTTAGAGTTACTTACTAAGTAGCTTTTTATATAGGTTTTAGAGTATCTAGAGTTCTAATATATATAGAGTTCTAATAAACTACGTTAATAATAGTCTATTAGTAGATAGGTTTTATTATATAGTTCTACTATTATATATTTTCTTAAAGAGTTTTTTTCTAGATATTTTAATAAAGTAAGAAAGTAGAGTATATTTATTAGAAATTACTTAATTTAGTCTAAATATAGTTATTTTTATTTAATTTTTTATTATTTTATTTTATTTTAAGTTAGCTATTAAATAGTTTAAGATATATAAATTAATAGTTAAATTAAGATAAATAAACTAATAAGTAATTTAATTTAGACTTAAACTTTTTTTTATAGTATATATATAAGAAAGATAAAGTTTAAGAAAGAGAAAAAGAATATATAGTTCTAGAGCTTAGTATCTAGAACTCTATAGATTATTATAAGGAACTAAATAAGTAGTAGAGTATATAGATATAGTAGAATAATTAGTATTCTATTAGAATATAGAATAATCGATACTCTCTCTTATCCTCTACGCTATAGCTAGGATTATAGTAGTCTATACTCTCTACTAAGATTCTAAAGCGAGCTAATAATAATAGCGTAATAGATAAATTCAGAGGTTAATTTTCTTTCTTTCTATAAAATATATTATTATAAAGCTAAACTATATACTATTTACATCTATAGCTAGTAAGCCTTCTATTAGAAGATCTACTCTTGTTTACTATAATTTAAGCTAATATAGTTCTTTTTTTAGGTCTATCTTAATACCTAAGACCTTTATAGTAAGTACACTACCTTCTCTTCTCTATTTTAGCTAGTCTATACTATTTAGTAGATATAAAACTAGCGTTCTAGCTTATATATAAGACTCGTCTTTTATTTAACAATAGTACCTCTCTTTCTATAGCTAGAAGTAACTTAATTAGCTATAATCTAAAGTCTTTCTAGCTACAGAAGTTAATTTCTCTTACTCGATTAACATTAGAGTATAAAGTAAGTAAATAGCTATTAATAAGCACTATTAAGAGTAGCTAGTACTTAATTACTTATACTCCACCTCTTCTTACTTAGTATAGACTAGGCGTAGAGGCGAATAGTTAATCTTAGCGATCTATAGTAACTATATTAAAGTTATATTCGTTAAATAAAGTTAGAATAAAGAGTTCTTTTCTTAGTTAGTCGCTAAAAGGTATCTAAGAAGTCTTTAATTTACTAGAACTTACTTTTAGACGTCTTCTATTATATAATGTCTTTTGATCTCTAGAAATAACTATAGATATAGCTAAATAAAAGGTATTATCTTTCTAACCGATTTATAGTACTTGCTCTAAGGGTGTCGGCAAGTATATCTTTGTCCTCTAAGGTATTAAATCTCTCTTATCGCTCTTTTTAACCTCTATAAGCTCGAAAATAACATCTAACCTTATACGGTATATACTAGTAGCGCTGTAGCCTCTCTTATATAATAGCTTAAGAAATTTTATTAAAGTAAAGAGATTATCTATAAAGATATAATAGCCTTTACTAGAGAGTGATTTAATTAACTTAAGAGTAACCGCTTATGTTTTATTATCTTCTTTTTCTTTCTTTTTAGTACCTCTAAGCTTAACTAGAGTTTTAATATCTAAGAGGCTGTTTTTATCTCTAGGAGTATACTAATTCTATAAATATAAGAATCTCTTATTAGTAATACCTTATACTTTAAAGCTAGTAGGTATTAGTTTACTAGAAATAGTTATAGTATAAGAAGATCTACCTTTATACTAGATTATAATCTTATCTATAGCTAGATTTATACTAGGTTTCTAAATAGTCTAATTAATAGCTATAATATATATAGAAAGAGGTTCTACCTATATCTAGAGTTAGAAGAGTTAAGATAAATAATTAGTAAGAATACTTACCTTTAAATAGAGAGTCTTACTTTTCTTACTATATAGCTAGAACTATATATAAAGCTCTTAAAATTAATCTCTAGCTATATACTTAGAAATAGAGTGTTTTAGAGTATTATAGTTAGTATTCTAATAGTTAGTAATTTTATTCTCTTTAAAT
>LKTO01000895.1:0-14831 GCA_001399465.1 Hymenoscyphus scutula
GAGTTCCAATGTTGCCTATAAAGGCCCGTTGTTCCAGTGTTGCCGTGAGTGGCCCTTGAGTTCCAGTGTTGCCTATAAAGGCCCGTTGTTCCAGTGTTGCCGTGAGTGGCCCTTGAGTTCCAGTGTTTGCCAAAAAGGCCCTTTAAGTTTTGAATCGATCCTAATGTCAGGGCTTGTAGCAAATGCTTTGAATTGAACTACAGAGGCTGTCTATGTACAAGAAGGATCGATTGTCCTTTCTAATATCGAGTCCTTGCTAGCTTATATACCCAGTCTACAGATTCTAGAGGGTTCTGCCAAGAGTACTCTCGAAGGTTCTGTCGCGTCTATGCGTTGACAAGCGAGGTCACGTGAATGCGTCGCTGGACTACTTCCAAGACTAACTCCACGGGTGCAACCCTTAACACTTTCTAGCTATAGAATTAGTAAGTACTATAAGAAGAATAACTCTAGAGAAGGAAAACAGAGATAGAAGCTTATAGATATAAGACTTAGATAGAGAATAAGAATAATCTAATTCTAGAATAGTACTATAATACTTACTCTAACTTATAATATAAATTACTCTTATAGTAGAACTATAAAATAGTAGAACCTTTCTCTAAATTATCTAGATTAGAGTTATCTAAAGAATAAACTAAGTAGAAGAATAAATCTTAACTACTTAAGACTTAGATATTTATTAGTTATTTTAAATATAGAAACTAATAGATAGATCTTAATAGAAATAAATTAGATTTTTAGACTTCTTATACTACTAGAGAATAGAATCTAGTAGTACTAAATTAATTTTATATACTATAAAATATTCTAATAAGTATTATATTCTAATATATTATTATAGACCTAGAAATAATAGAAGGAAAACACTCTATCTCTAATCTTAAAGAACTCTTTAAAGTAGCTATAGTAGAATAGAGAGAAAGAGAGTAAATTTTTAACTTACTATAAGTAGAGAAATAATAGACGCTAGAAATTATCTTAGAAGATATAATTATATAGAAATAATACTATCTATAACTAATATCTATAATATAGTTTACTACTAAGCGATATATATTACTAAGCGATATACTTTTCTCTACTCTACTTCTTATAAACTTTAAGATATATTTTTTTAACTATTTATTATAGAAATTTAAACCTAAGAAGCGCGAATTATTCTAGCTATTAAGGCTATTTAAACGTCTAAAAAGCTATATATCTAGATAAATAACCTCTAGATAGTAGAAAACAACTAGAGAAGATAAAGTTTTAAGGTCTAATTTATTAGACCTAAAATTTATACTATCTCTAGAGATAGATAGTTAATCGTAACTACTATAATTAGAGAAAAGAAACTCTAAGTTATAATTAACTCTAGAGCGATAGATAACTTTCTTTCTCTAATAGCTTTTAAGAGACTAAACGTCTCTATTACTAAAATAGAACTATACTAACTAGATATAGTAGATAGAATAGATATAATATAGTTTATTAGTACGCTATATATATTAGTATACTATATACTTTCTCTATTTTTCTATCTTATTACTTTAATATATATTTTCTCTATAATAATAATACTAATTTAAGATTAAGAAGTATAAATTAATATAGTAATAGAAGCTATTCGATCTATAAAAAAAGATAAGTTATAGATATACTATAAAACTTTATAATATTATCGAAAGTATACTCTATAATTAAATAAATAGTATATCTTCTTATAGCGAATACTAGTCTAAATTACTTAAATTAACTAAGTTAGAGAAGAATATTATTATTCGATATATACTTAATTTAGATATAAGAGAGTTTATTTTTTAGCTTACTAGTATTAAAGATATAGCGAATTATATTCTTAAATTATAAGGAGAAGATATATTAGAAAGCTCTAGATATATTAATTTATATAACGATAACTAGTCTTAAAGATATATTTTAGTCGTGTTTATAACTTCTAAAGAGCCTTATATAAAGATTCTAAGCTTATTAGTATATAGTTTTAACTAGTAGAGAATATAAGAGTAAAATATAGTATTCTAGACTACGATTTTTAGAATTTCGAGAAGACCGACTTTATAATAGATATAATCGCTTCTTCTATAGTTGTTATATATATAGATCGACGTAGTAGAGATAAGGTAGTTTAGCTAGATAATCGAGAATAGACTACTATAATTACTTATATTAATAGCGAAGGTAAGAGTATTTCTTTATTTTTAGTAGTTTAAGAGAAGAATTATCTTACGAATTAGTATACTAAGAGTAGCCTTCTATATAACTAGGTTATTAAACTAATAAGTAATAGCTAGATAAATAATAAGATAGATCTAGAATAGCTTAAGTACTTTAATAAGTATACTTCTACTTAAGTAAAGAGTCTATATCGAATACTTATTCTTAATAGATATAAGAGTTATAAATCGGCTAAATTCTAAGAGTACTATAAGATATATAATATTATTACTCTTAGACTATCTTCTTACTCTTCTTATTTAATCTAGCTACTCGATATTAGATGTTTTAGTATCTTAAAACAAGTATATAGTCGATAAATTAAGACTTTTATTAAAGCTTATATTAACTATATTATAAAGGTTAAGTTTTTTCTTATCTTTAAAGTAGTATATATATAATTAATAATAGTCTAAAACGCTTAAGCTAGATTTCGTAAAGCTAGCTTAGTATCTTTTAATCTATAGGCTATAATTTTAAAGCTTAATATAAAGTTATAGATACTAACCTCTACTAGATCTCTCTCTATCGACGCTAACTCTTAGGTCTCTTAAACTTCTTATAACTCTACTAAAGCTCTTTTATAAATAACTCTTATTAAGAACTAGATTACTAGTTACTAAGAAAGCTTACTAATATCTATTTCTAGATAGTTATTATATTAGTAAAAGATATAGAGTAATTAGCTTATAAAGTAACTCTTTTAACTACTAAAGTATATATAGTTCGAGTAGTAAATAAAGCTCTTAGTAAGTATTATAGAGCTAAAAAGACTTATATTTATTAAGGTACTATACTTACTATAGAGAATATATAGAATATTTTAGTATAGAAGAATATAGATAAGTAGGTTTAATATAATATATATAAAAATAGTAGTAGTTAAAGAGAGAGGAAATTAACTAGTAGACGCTATAGTACTTATAGAAAAGCTAGTTATAATATATAAACTTGTTAAGTAGATATAGATATATCTAGCTTATTAGATTAAAAGTAGTTTTAATTAAATTTATATATTATAGTTAACTAATTATACTATAAAGTAGTAGAGAAGTAGAAAAGTATATAGTATACTAATATATATAGCGTACTAATAAACTATATTAGTATATTAAAATAGAGTTATTAACTAGTAAACTATATTAATAATAATTAATATTAAGAGATACTATTTAGATATATAATTATTATTATTAAGCTAGAAGATAAGAAAGTAATACTTAGTATACTATAGATTAGAAAATATAATTCTAATATTAACTAGAAAACTTAACGAATATCTTTTAGCTAGTATAGTTATAAAGAATTATAACTATAACTTTAAGACTAAAATAAGATTAGTACTATCTCTTCTAATATACTAGAACATCTTACTAAGAGTTCTCTATAGGTTAGTAAGAAAGCTAATAATAATATATCTATAATATAGTATATTAGAACTCTATATATATTAGAACTCTATATACTCTAAAACCTATATAAAAAGCTACTTAGTAAGTAGCTCTAACTTTTTATTCTATTATTAAAAAAGCTAAAATTAAAAACTTAGTTTTAGTAGTATATAAAGAAATATAATATAGAGCTTTAGATATATACTAATTATAATTACTTAGTTATTAAAGAATTAAAAAATAAATTATAAATATAGAGATAATTTTAAGCGAATTATTAACTATAATTAGTAAACGTTTAAAATTTTATATTTTATTTATTTATATATTATAGTTTATTAGAACGCTATATATATTAGTATATCGTATACTTTTCTACTTCTCTACTACTTTATAGTATAATTAGTTAACTATAATATATAAATTTAATTAAAACTACTTTTAATCTAATAAGCTAGATATATCTATATCTACTTAACAAGTTCGCGTATTATAACTAGCTTTTCTATAAGTACTATAGTATCTACTAGTTAATTTCCTCTCTCTCTAACTACTATTATTTTTATATATATTACGTCGAACCTACTTATCTATATTCTTTAGCGCTAAAATATTCTATATATCCTCTATAGTAAGTATAGTACCTTAATAAATATAAGTCTTTCTAGTTCTATATATAACGACACGTATATAAGGCCTATAGTATAGGTTGTAGAATTGTAGAAACTTTTAATTCGAAGATTCTAAGCTAAGGAGAGAAGAGAAGAAGAGATAGAAGCCTAGGAGCTAGAGGCTCTTAAATACATAAGGTGCGTCTAGCGTATACCCTTAGCTAAGAGCTAAGCGAGAGATAGCTAAGCGAGAGATAACTAAGTAAGGGATAACTAAGCAAGGGATAGCTAAGTAAGGGATAGCTAAGCAAGATATAGTAGCGAGGTATAGTAGCGGTTAGAACCGTTATACTATAACGCTTACTAAGAGCTTTATTTACTACTCGAAGTATATATATCTTAGTAGTTAAAAGAGTTACTTTATAAGCTAATTACTCTATACCTTTTACTAATATAACAACTATCTAGAAAATAGATATTAGTAAGCTTTCTTAGTAACTAGTAATCTAGTTCTTAATAAGAGTTATTTATAAAAGAGCTTTAGTAGAGTTATAAGAAGTTTAAGAGACCTAAGAGTTAGCGTCGATAGAGAGGAGTCTAGTAGAGGTCGATGTCTATAACTTTACTCTTATATTCTCTACTAGTCGGAACTATATACTAATAAGCTTAGAATCTTTATATAAGGCTCTTTAGAAGTTATAAACGTAATTAAAACACGTCTTTAATACTAGTTATTATTATATAAATTAATACGTCTAGAGCTTTCTAATATATCTCTCTCTTCGCGATTTAAGAATATAATTCGCTATATCTTTAATACTAGTAAGCTAGAGTGTAAACTCTCTTATATCTAAATTAAGTATATATTAAATAATAATATTCTTCTCTAACTTAGTTAATTTAAGTAATTTAGACTAGTAGTTACTATTAGAAGATATATTATTTATTCGATTATAGAGTATACTTTCGATAATATTATAAAGTTTTATAGCGCGTATATAACTTAATTTTTTTATAGATCGAATAGCTTCTATTACTATATTAATTCGTTCTTTTTAATCTTAAATTCGTATTATTATTATAGAGAAAATATATATTAAAGTAATAAGATAGAAAAATAGAGAAAAGTATATAGTATACTAATATATACGACATACTAATAAACTATATTATATAAGATATATAGTTATATATAAACGTTTTTTATATAAGTTTTAAAGTAGACTACTTAATAATATAGACTACTTAGTAGTAAACTATATTATATATAGTTATAAAATAAAATAGTACTAGTTCTATTTATAATTTCTTTTATAATTAAATTAAGTAATATAATTCTTTAAGTATATATTTTAAGTACTATAATAAAAATACTATTAGTATATTATTTATTTCTATACTAGTTTAATTAATTAAGATTCTAGTCTTAAATTTTTTTTTTATAAATAATAAATATACTATATAATTATAAAGTAATAGAAGAATAGTAATAAAGAAGAAAAGAAGTTATTTAAGCTTTTACTATTCTATATTAAAATAATTTAAAAGTTAAATTCTTTATACTCTATTAGTCTTTAAATTATTAAAACTATAGAGATAGTAGAGATATTTAAAATTTAATATAAATTATCTATTTATATAGTTCTTCTAAATAATATAAATATAGAGATATTTACTCTAAATTTAATATAATAACTATAGACTTTAAAGATATATTAATTACTCTAGATTATCTCTAGAATCTAATTAAATATTTATACTAGAGTTAATTATTATAATATATAGTATAGACTACTATATAGTAGTTTATATAGACCTCTTAGTATAATATATATAATAGTATCTTAAGTATAGATACTAGATATTAGTAGTAATATCTTTTAGTACTAGCTTTTTAATCTAAAAAGTAACTAGTCTAATAGTACTAGCGATTATACTATATTAGATCTCTAAGCTAAAAGTCTAATATTCTATACTAAATTCTTAAATTATTAAATTAGATCTCTCTAAAGTTACTACTCTCTAGATATTAGAAGTAGTAACTAACTAATTTTTATAACTTTCTCTAAAGTAGTAATATATAGATATATCTTCTACTATATATCTACTTCTACTCTACTATCTACTATATATCTATCTACTCTATCTATCTACTATATATCTTCTATAATCTACTATTCTATTCTACTATATATTCTATTCTACTATATATTCTATCTACTCTTCTACTATATCTACTATCTACTATATCTACTATCTACTATCTACTATCTATATATTAAAGTATAGTCGAGCTATTCTAAGCGATTAGCTACTAGCCTATAAGAAAAAACTAGTTATAGGATCTTATCTAAGTAGAAACATAAAAACTGTTATCGCGTCGCGACGTCTAGCCTATCTTTATACTCTATAACTTTCTTCTATACTCTACTCTCTATAGACTCTTCTTACTTCTATACCTTCTATAGATAAAATCGTCTAGCTCCTTTCTTTACGCGACCTAGTAGAAGATAGTATAAGACCTATTCCTACTATCGTGTCTATATACTCTCTAGTACTAAGCCTATACCGAGCCTAGCTAATTAGTATATAGGACCGCTACGCGAAGAAACGTGCTTAGAAACGTACTACTTTATAAGAACTTAACCTAAATGCTCTCTCTCTCTTATAGCGCCGACGATAGCCTTCTATAGACGTTATAGACGTGTCTATAGATAACCTAGGCCTATAGCGCTAATAACAACCTTCTATAGACGTTATAGACATGTCTATAGCCTCTATTCCTATCTTTAAGAACTCTTCTAATAACTCTTCTCAACCTTCTATTAACTCTCCTCTATTACAACCTTCTAGCGACCTCTCTCTATTATAACCTTCTAGTAACCCCTCTCTTATATAGCCTCCTAGCTTTCTCTTCCGCCTTTAGCTAACTTCGCAATATACTCTTAGGCCTCTAAATACCCGCTGTATAGCCTATAACGCCTTATACTTCTAGTTTACAGGCGACTTCTTTAAGCTCTACTATAAGAGAGGCGATGTTATTCTACTACCGATTCGTAAACCGCCTAAGTACTTATATACACTCCTTATAGGCGATGACCTACGCTACTATACCTTCTAGAAACACCTCTATACTTATAACTATACCTTTACGTTTACGTCTATAAGCTTTAAGAAAGACACGCGAATTAACTCTACTACAGGTGGCATCTAGTGCTTTTAAATCCACGGCTAGCTCTTTCACTACCACGGCCTCTTACGGCTAGTATCTAATCAAGTACCTTCCTTTACATAGCTCTTCTTCTACGATCCCGCGTACGTAACCGATATTCGCGCTAACCAGTACTCACAGCTGGATCGGACGATCCTGTTACAGCTTATAGAGATGCTAACAGACTATAACCTGTATCTTTCCCTCTATAAGACTGCCCGCAAGCGACTCGCGACCTAGCAAGCCGACTTTCGAATCCTCCTCAACCCGCAACTACGCTTAGTAGTCAAGGCAGGCGCCGATCAACGTCGAGAGAACCTTCTAACAAGCGACAAGGTCACTACTATTATCCTAGACGAGTTTATAAACGCAAGTCGCTAGGACTTAGTTCTTATAGTCTGCGAGGCAGGCTATGACCGTCTATAACTCTATACTATTCATGTCACGCACCTAGTATATATACCTCTATACTACGTCCTCCTATTCTCGCATAGTGATCTAGGCTAGCACTATAGTCTCCAGCTACAAGATTGTAACTAGACCCGTCAACAGACGCGGCTTAAGCAGTAGGTCTTTTACTAGTACTACCTATATGTTCGCTTAGCCTTCTCCCCGCTCTTCTACGCCGGCCGCCTCTTATAATAGTATATCGTCGACGCGTACGTAGCCTGTAAGACAACGGCGCTAGACTAGCTATAGACACACTAGTAGAGCATCCGCGCAGACGTCTATATAGGCCTTATAGACGCTCTAATCCGCGAGGACGTTAATATAAGCGACCTTGGCCGCCGCTTCATTCTTCTATCTAGCTTTATAGATAGTAACCGCTTTATATAATAGCTCTTCTAGAACTTAATAGCTATTATATAATACTTTAGTAAGCCTAGCTTCTTCCTTACCTTTACTACTAACCTATACTAGCCTAAGATTAAAGAGAACCTTTTATATAGATAGTAACTAACCGATCGTCTAGATCTAATTACTTATATCTTTACTCTAAAGGTTAAAGAGCTACTAGCCGACCTTAAGAACTACCTCTTTAGTCTATATACAGGCTATATATATACTATTAAGTACTAGAAGCGAGGTCTACTATATATATATCTCTTACTCTTTCTTAGATAAGACGTCGCCTTTCTAACGCCTAAGCTAATTAACAAGATTATATATACTAAGCTTCTAGATCCTTTATAGAATCCTATAGGTAAACTTATAGACGTAGTAATCTAGAATATAACCTACAGTCTATATAGACTAAACAATAACCTAAAAGCGCCTTATATAGTCTATAAAACCTTAACTAGCTCTCTAATATATTAAAAGCGCTTCTCTAAGATATTTATAGACGTAACTATCGTTAGTAAGAACAGGTATCCTAAGTACCGCCGCTAGGAGAATGAGTAGACCTTTATTATCTATAAACTAGGCTTTCTAGATTAGAAGATTATCTATAACAACCGCTAAGTAGTCCTATATAACCTATACTTACTTTAGAAGTTTCGCTCTTATATTAACGTTAAGGTGTATACGACTATAAAGGCTGTTAAGTATATTTACAAGTATATCTATAAGAGAATAGACTATATAATAGTTATAGTCTCTAGAATAGATAATAAGATTATCTGTTACGTCTAGACATAGTACGTAGGTTCTATAGAGGCCTTCTAGCGATTGTTTAAATATAGAACTTACTAGAAGTATCCTCTAGTCTAGTATCTCACGGTCTACCTCCTAGAGTAGTATATAGTCTATTTTATAGACGATCTCTCGCTAGAACAAGTAGCCGCGAAAGCCGCTAACGCTCGCTCGACCTTAATAGCCTTCTTTACGTATAATACTACGTACGAGAACAGACGCCGGTACCTATATCAGGAGTTCCCCTCGCATTTCGTCTAGAAAGCTAACCGTAGGATCTAGGTAAAGCGTTAGCGCAGGTTTTATATCAGTCGTATATATTACTATAGTCTAGTATCAGGCGAGCGCTACTATCTATAGCTCTTACTAATAGCCGTTTGTAGTCCGCGGTCCTTTAAGAAGCTATACATTGTCGATAGCGTCTAATATCCTATATACTAAGTAGCCTGTATAGCCTATAGCCTAGCTAAGAATAACTAGGAGTAGTTCTAGTACTTTAACAAGGCTATCCTCTTTATAACAGGCTATAGTTTATAAACACTCTTTCTTACTAGCATCTATTAGTAGCTAATTATAGACCTACAAGTAATTTAGAACTAGTTTAAGAAGTAGTTTTATAAGGACTTAGTCTAGAAGCTAGCCTATAACTAGTCTATTAGCTTTCTACTCTCTCTAATCGATCCTTACTATAACTACGATCTCTTTATACTTAGTCTTAGTCTTATAGATCTTTAATAGACGCTTATAAACGTAGGCCTCCTCGAGAACGTCTTTAACTAGACTGTAAGCCACCGTACCGCGGACTAGCAGGCTAACCTAGCCCGCGAGACGTCTCTAGCGTCTGTAAAGCAAGCTTAGCTTAACCTAGACCAGCGTACCTGCTTTTAGACGATCGTAGTAGTGATTATAGACGACCTATAAACAGCTCATTTCTACCTATAGAGCTCTAGCAGTATAGATAAGACCTTCCTTTACTAGACCTTATACTACTATTACTAGAGTTAGAGTAAGATAGTTCTTTATATAGTATTAACTAGTATTACAGCTCTACTTCTACTAGACAAGTAGACCTCTTATTTCTAGTTTAAGATTCCTCTTAAGCTAAATAAGTAGTCTATTAGTATAATTACTAAGACTAGTTACCTTATAGTCTATCTTTACTTAATAGACCTAATTATCTAGAATAAGATACTAATATAATATAAGTACTACTTTAAGGTTATATATTATCTAATAGTTAACTTATAGTCTATAATAGATAAGACGCTCTTTAGAGAGGTACCTATTATCCTTAGTAGCGACTTTACCTAGATTCTATCTATAGTTCTATATAGTTTCTAGGTAGAGATTATATAAGCGTATTTATAGCGTATATAGATCTAGCTACGCCTCTGTTAGCTCTCTCTACAGATAAATATATACGTCTATAACAACCTAGTAGAGCAGGATTTTATAAGCTAGATTAGTAGTCTTCTATATAATACCTCTCTTAATAGGTAAATTACTCTTCTACTCTTTATTTAACGCGCTAGGTTAGTAACAGACCTGATTAACTACGTCTACTTATAAGAGCGGCTTTAATAAGTACTCGCGGACTACTAAGCCTTTTATAGATAAGTAATCCTCTTAACATATAATAATATAGTCTATAAGCTAAACTAGACTATCCTAGATACCTTCCTAGGTTAAGAACAGACGTACCTAGCTGTAGATTCGGCTAATGTAAACGAGGTAGATCTAGAGATTACTAAACTTTCTTCTAAAGTCTTATAGAATACCTATCTTTCTAGCTTACTACTCTTAAGACTACAGCTTAAGGTAGACGCGCTAGTAATACTCTTATAGAACCTCTGTTTATAAGAAGGACTCTATAACAGGTCGCGGATAGTAATTTATAGCCTTTAAAGGTTTATAATTCAAGTCTAGCTACTTAGTAGCGACTTTAATAGATAGTTATTATGAGGAACTGAATAAGTAGTAGAGTACGCAGACGTGATAGAACCACTAGTGTTCTATTACAATACAGAATAATCGATGCCTTCCTTCTGCCTCCGTCTAACCTCCCTCTTAAATACCTCTTCCTATATCTCTAGTCTCTCTACATTCCTAAAAACATCCCTAGTCTCCCTACATTCCTGAAAACATCCCTAGTCTCCCTACATTCCTGAAAACATCCCTAGTATCCCTAGCTTTAACCCTATATTCCTAGTATCCCTGGCTTCGACCCGGTTGCGTACAAAGACCCCTCCGCTAAGACCCCTGGTTGATCCAGCCACCTTAATCTCAGTCTCTCACAGTTATAGACGATTCTATAGATTAAGTTAGAGTCTACGAATTAGTAGTTGTCCTTTACTCTCTCCTATAAACAGTTCCCGCTAGCTTTATTCTTTATAATAACTATTAATAAGTTCTAAGGCTAGTTCTTTAAGATAGTAGAAGTAGATTTATAGTCGCTAGTCTTTACCTATAGTTAATTTTATATAGCGGCTTTATAGGTTACCTCTAAGTTAGGTCTTTATATTCTTTTACTCTCTAATACTACTTCTATATATAATATAGTATACCTAGAAATACTATAGAGTCTCGCTTAGTTTTTAGTTTATAGACTATCTTCTCTATTATCTCTCTTATACTATTTATAAAGTATTTAATAGAAAGAAGTATTATAGAAAGAAGTATTACTTATTACTTCTCGGAACCGAGATTAGAGTAAAATCTAAAGCTAGCTCTAGAGCTTATAGAGGGCCGACAGCGAGGATTTTAGCGGAGCGGCTCTAATCTCGTATATATATATTAAAGTACCGTCGAGCTACTCTAAGCGATTAGCTACTAGCCTACGAGAAAAAACTAGTCACGGGATCTTACCTAATCAGGAACATGAAAACTGTTATCGCGTCGCGACGTCTAGTCTACCTTTGTACTCTATAACTTTCTTCTATACTCTACTCTCTATAGACCCTTCTTGCTTCTATATCTCCTGTAGATAAAATCGTCCGGCTCCTTCCTTTACGCGACCTAGCAGGAGGTAGTATAAGACCTGTTTCTACTATCGTGTTTATATACTCTCTAGTGCCGAGCCTATGCTAAGCCTAGCTAACTAGTATATAGGACCTCTACACGAAGAAATATATTTAGAAACACTCTACTTTATAAGAACTTAACCTAAATGCTCTCTCTCTCTTACAGCGCCGACGACAGCCTCCTATAGACGTTATAGAGCCCTGGTAGTATAGGTAAGACCTTTCTTTACTAGACCTTATACTACTATTACCGGAGTTAGGGCAAGATAGTCCTTTGTGTAGTATTAACCGGTATTATAGCCCTACTTCTACTAGACGAGCAGATCTCTTATTCCTAGTTCAAGATTCCTCTTAAGCTAAATGAGTGGTCTATTAGTACGATTACTAAGACTAGTCGCCTCGTAGTCTGTCTTTGCTCGACGGACCTAATTATCTAGAACGAGGTGCCGATGTAACACAAGTACTACTTTAAGGTCGTACATCGTCTAATAGTCGACTTATAGTCTGTGACAGACGAGACGCTCCTTAGAGAGGTACCCGTTATCCTCGGCGGCGACTTTGCCTAGATTCTGCCTATGGTCCCGCATGGTTCCTAGGCAGAGATCGTACGAGCGTGTTTATAGCGTACGTAGATCTAGCCACGCCTCCGTCAGCTCTCCCTGCGGATGAATATGCGCGTCTATAACAACCTGGTAGAGCAGGATTTTATAAGCTAGATTAGTAGTCTTTCGTACAATGCCTCTCTCAATAGGCAAATTACTCTCCCACCCTTTATTCAACGCGCCGGGTCGGTGACAGACCTGATTAACTACGTCTACCCGCAAGAGCGGCTTCGACGAGCACCCGCGGACTACTAGGCCTTTCGTAGGCGAGCAATCCTCTCGACACGTAACGATATAGTCTGTAAGCTAAACCAGACTATCCTAGATACCTTCCCAGGTCAAGAACAGACGTACCTAGCCGTAGATTCGGCCGATGTAAACGAGGTAGACCTAGAGATTGCCGAACTTCCTCCTAAAGTCTTACAGAATACCTGTCTTCCCAGCTTACTGTGACGATTCTCAAACTAACTAACTAAGGTAACTGAGTATCGCTGGGGTTTGTTGCTTGCAAAGAGGTTCAATCGCGGACTAGGTGTTTACTCGAAGGTAAACTCGTCACTTAACTACAAAGCTGTCAAGGTAGTGATAACAATGTAATATCGAGTTGGGCACGAAGCTCCTATCTAATGGCAGAGTTGCTAGTCTTATATAGAACCTTCGTCCTCACGATGCTAGCCTACTAGCCTAGTCGCCCTGTCGCTGCTAGACTGGTAGACCGGTCGCGCCGTCTAGCAATCCCTGTCTATGTCACGTGATTTATAACTAATGAAATCCTTGGATCGCTTAGCTAGCCTAACCGATCCTTAAATACTATAAGAGTATATGATAGTACTTAACCTGTTAGAACGCCGCCTAGTCTTTACTAGTCACGTATATATATAATTTATAATACTATTCTCTTAGTCTAGTATATCTCTATACTTAAGTATAACCTAAGAAATATCGTTAGAGGGTCGCCGACTCTCTCTCTCTTCTACTATAACTATCTCTCGCTCTATAAGATATATCGATTATAAAGCTTTAGGCTATATAATTAATTTAACTAGAAAGAAGATAGCTCTATATACTTAATATAAAAATACTAATAAAGCTAAAGGCTATATCTACTCTAGAGATCTAAAACTATTCTAATATAGTTAATATTCCTCTATAAACGAGTCTTATAACATTCGAGTTATTAACTATATACTAGCTATAAGTAAGTAGAATAGTATTAATTCCTAAATTAAGTAACTAGATAATAAAGAGGAGAAGAGTTATATAATTATAGCCGAGGCTATGTTTTATATTTATTATTTAAAGAAATAAAAACGTATACTTTATAAGCGTAGATAGAGAATAATAGTAGCTACTCTTAACTCTCTAGATAAGTTAGATACTACTAAAAAGAAAGAATATAAGAAAGTAGAATTAGAGAAGGAAAGAGTTAAGGCTAAGGTCACCTCTATAGCTATAGATACTTTTCTAGGTAATCGTATATCTACTTATACTAACACTTTCTCTACTAACACTTCTCTAGAATTTAGTCTTAATTCTACTTTCTTTAAGGCTTATTCTACTAACTATATACTATAGGTAGACTTAGGTTTTAAGAATAGAACTCCTTAAGTTCTATCGAATACTAGCTAATATTCCCTTTTAGCTTCTAAGTGTTTTCTAAATATAGGTAATCTAACTATTTAATTAGATACTTAATCTTACCTCTAATAAGTCTATAGTTAAGAATCTTCTTAACCTTATACTTAGTATTTAGATTAACTAGCTAGATCTCTATAAGTAGAGCTAGTAGTACTTCTAGTAGTACTAGTTTAAGAAGTAAGATATAGAATACTAGAAAGATGTTTATTATTTTTAGTAGAGCTAGTTTATAATTTAAAGGTTCTTTTACTTATTTAATTTTAAGTAGTCTAATATATATATAGTCTAGTTTTCTACTTAGTCTTTTTATATCGATGTTTTTTCGCTATAAGTAGACTTTATTTCTCTCTTTTAGTATTAGCTTCTAACTATATTATTTATTATAGTAATATATATTATACTCTACTATAAACTATAAGTTCTCTATAAGTTTCTTATATAGGCCTTTAATCTTTAAGGCTAATACTTAAGCTAACTAGTTATTACTTATTATTTTTATTAGT
>LKTO01000896.1:0-14811 GCA_001399465.1 Hymenoscyphus scutula
ATTAGCTAAGAGTATAGAGCTATTAGCTTATAAAATAACTTTAATATTAGCTAAAGTATATACTCTTTATAAGGTAAATAAAGTACTTAGTAAATATTATAGAGTAAAAAAGATCTAGGTTTATTAAAAGAGTATACTTACTATAGAGAATATATAGAATATATTAGCTTAAAGAGAGATAGAGAAGTAGACTTAATATAATAAGCGTTCTAAGAGAGGTAAGTAAATTAAGAGGTAACTCTTTAGATAACGATATAGTACTTATAGAAAGACTAGTTATAATATATAAATATATTAAGAAGCTATAGATATTTCTAGTCTATTAGATTCTAAGTAGTTTTAATTAATAGTTTATATTATAGTTAGTTAATTCTATTTTAAATTAGTAAGATAGATAGAAAGTATATAGAGTACTAATATATATAGAGTACTATTAAACTATATTAGATTAATTTTCTATATTTATTAATTTTTAGAATATCTATTTATATAAAATAATAAAGAAAAAATATTAATAAACTACTCTCTTTTCTTTAATAGAACTACTTTTCTTTTTCTAGATAGAATTATCTCTATTTTTAGATAATATCGTTTACTAGTAATATTTATATATAATTCGATAATTTCTAAAAAGAGAGATAGTTCTATTAATTATTATTATTTTATATAAAGATTTTAGAGCTTATATAGAGAGAGGTAGAGAAGAAGAGATTATAGATACTCTCTCGCTTTTATAGAGAGAGTAATAGATAGATATAAGTATAATAAAACTTAATCTATCTAACTAAAGGTATTATTTTAATAGATTAGTTACTTATAAAGAGGTATATAGCGTAGAGTATTTACTCGAAGGTAAATCTATTACTTATATAAAGTAGTTAAAGCTAAAAGGTATTAATAACTAAGTAACTAAAGTTAAGTATAAAGCTTCTATCTAATAGTAGATATACTAGTCTTATATAGAACCTTCGTTCTCTATTCTAATAGTTAGAGTCGACTAAGTCGATAGTCGCTTCTAAGTAACTAGTCTACTCGTCGCTCTTATTACGAAATCTTTAGATCGCTTAGCTAACCTAACCGATCTCTAAATACTATAAGAGTATATAATAGTACTTAATCTATTAGAACGCTATCTAGTCTTTACTTATTATATATATATATAATTTATAATACTATTCTCTTCTTAGCTTAGTATATCTCTATACTTAAGTATAATCTAAGAAATATTATCGAGAAGCTAGTAGCCTTCTCTTATTATAATATTTCCTTTAATACTATAACCTAAAACTTAAAATAGTAATCGACTTAATCTTATATAACGAATCGAACGATTAGATAAAGAAATAGCCTCTTATACTTATTATAAAAGATCTAGTTATTAATATATTACTATTTAGAATAATAGTAAAGCTATTAGATATACTAAGTATATATAGTAGAGTAAATCTTATAACGTTAGAAGTTATAATCGAATACCTTTATCTTTAAAATAGATTTCTTTAGATAGATAGAAAGAGCGATTAGAGAAGGTCGAAGAGAAGGCGACTATCTAGGTCTAGAAGGCTATAGTAAAGGTCGCCTACCTTTATAAGTAAAAACACCTTCTATTATTCTATAAAAAGAAGATATTAGTAGCTAGTCTATGAGAGACTAGAATTAAGGTAGTCGGGTAAACTAGAGGCTCGGTAAGCGAGAGGTATTCGCGAGGTATAGAGTATATAACATCAGCCCGACGGCAGCCTACAACCGGGTCGAAGCCAGGGATACTAGGAATGTTTTCAGGAATGTAGAGATAGAAAGAGGTATTCAAGAGGTCTAGATGTATATAACTAGAAGGTTAGACGGAGGTACGAGAGAGGTATCGATTATTCTATATTATAATAGAATACTAGTAGTTCTATTACGTCTATATACTCTACTACTTATTTAGTTCCTTATATAGTCTTAATTCTCTTAAAGAATTAGACGCTACTAAAGAGTTAGAAAGAAAAGAAGAGGAGAAAGAAAAAGAGAAGGAATAGAGAGAAAAGAAGGCTACTCGCCTAGCCGCTCTCTCTACCTCTACTACTTCTAACTCTATTTCCGACCTAGAACTTAATCTAGGTTTCTTTAAGACTTTTCCTTCTAACTACTTAATATAGATAACTCTAGATTTCTCTAGTAGAAGACTTTAAGAAGCTAGAGGTAATTTAGATCTCTAGTAGTACTAGTTAAAGTAGAGATATATAGAATACTAGAAAGATATTTATTATTTTTAGTAGAGCTAGCTTATAATTTAATAGTCTCTTAATACGTTTAATTCTATATAGTCTAATATATTTATAGTCTAGTTTATTACTTAGTCTCTTTATATTAATATTCTTTCGCTATTAATAGACTTTATCTCTCTCTTTTAATATTAGCTTCTAATTATATTTTTTATTAATAGTAGTATATATTATACTTAGCTATAAACTATAGATCCTCTACTAGTTCTTTATATAACTTTTTAATTACTAAGTCTAATAACTAAGCTTATTAGTTATTAAGTATTTAAGGTTAATAACTTTTAATATACTATTAATTTATACTTAAAGTTAGTATAGAATAGTATACTAAGTATTATTTCTATTATTAAACTATTATATAAGAACTAGACTAATATAGTTTATTAGCGAGTCGATTACTAAAAATATATATAAAAAACGTCTATATAACTCTAGTAAAAATCTATAATTCTTAATAAAAATTAATAAAATTAAAAGTTTTACTTTATTATATTATATATAAGTAATAGTAGAAATCTTAGATACTAACTAATTATAACTACTAAGTTATTAAAGAAATAATTTTTTTTAATAAATATAGAGGTAATTTAAGCGAATCGTTATAACTAGTAAGCGTTCTAAAATTTTAAAATTACTTATTTATATAGTAATAAAGTAAATTTTTTTATTTTATTAATTTTAATTAAGAATTATAGATTTTTACTAGAGTTATATAGACGTTTTTTATATATATTTTTAGTAATCGACTAAGTAATATAATCGACTTACTAATAAACTATATTATAAGTAGTAGTTCTATCTAATTATTTTACTAGTAGTTTATATAGTAATAAAGATATATTTTAACTACTTAGTTTATATATTTATTTCCTCTATAAGTCTAGAGATAGAAAGCTATTAATAGCTTTCTTTTTATATCTAATCTCTCTATAAGAGCTGTCTAGAACTTTAAAGTAAAAAGCTTATATCTATCTAAGAGTATCTCTCTAGATAGTTAATATCTTAAGACTATCTCTTTTAGAAATATAAATACTAATTCCTTAGCTATACTTAATTCTATAATCCGCGGCGTAGTATTAGCTCTCTCGGGTTTAGCGGCCGCTATATTAGACAAGGCGTGTATATAGGCGCGACGCTACTTTAGCGAGATATAAAGCTCCTTGTTCCTTACCTCGCGACTCTCTTTACCTTTAACTTTTTTTCCTAACATCTCTTTCTACAGCTTAGCCCCCTTTATTATACGCTCTCTAGTAACATCTATACCTCTTATGTAGCCTATACTTATCCTCGCTATTAGGCTTACTATAGCTGAAATCTAGTTATATACTTGTTAATTTCCTTAGCCTTCGATACTCTTAAATTACAACGGTGACTCTCCTACTCTTAGTAATCTATACTTTACTAGCTGAGATATAAGTAATAGAGCTAATATAGACTAAAATCAGGTATCTCTTTAACCTTATCGTTATACTATATAACTAGGATAGTAATAGCTAAGTAGTATATAGTAGGATTCTACTCTAGAAGTACGAAATACCTACGATCTAGCTAATAGAGAAAATGCCTTAGTAGTAACATAGCCGAAACTAGCCTTATTATAGAAGGGAATTATATTAGTAGATATCGAAGACAACTAGCGATAAGTTCTAGTCTAAGACATTCGTAGTAGTATACGTCTTAGTTCTAGACTAATATACGACAAAAGAGCCGACATCTACATATATAGTATTAAGGGTTGCACCCGTGGAGTTAGTCTTAGAGTAGTCCAGCGACGCATTCACGTGACCTCGCTTGTCAACGCATTGACTTGACAGAACCTTCGAGAGGATACGTGGCAGAATCCTCTAGAATGTGTAGACTAGGTATATAAGCTAGCAAGGACTCTACATTAGAAAGGACAATCGATCCTTCTTGTATATAGACAGCCTCTATAGTTCAATTCAAAGCATTTACTACAAGCTCTAATATATAGTAGCAGCGGAATAGATCGTAGGAGCTGCTCTAGTAAGTTATAGGCTAAATATAATATCTAGCTATTTAAGAACTATTAAACGATTATATCTATCTATATACTAACTACGATTTATCTTATCTAAATACGAAAATATAGAATCGAAGGGGATAAACGAATACTTAGTATACGAAGTAAGCTAGATAGAGTAGTAGAATCTATAGATTATAGCTATATTCTATAAAAGATAGATTCTTTATAAGTTTAGATACTACTAGATTTAGAATGTAAAATCTCTATAAACGTTTAAGACGTGTTAAATCTATATAACAGGCTACTGTTCCTAGGGAATAGTATAGTATAGACTAGTAGTAGTAAGACAGCGTTGTCTAGACAGAGATATTAAGCTAAGGCTAATCTTATATAAAACTAGAGTAGAGTAAGATTTAATTCCTATAATGATAAGAACTACCTTATAGATAGACTAACAACTTAGTATATATAAGAGAAAGGTAGAGAGAAGAAGAATAATAGGAAAAGAGTTAATTTTCTACGCGTATAAATTTACCTAGTCCTATAGTAATTATAAACGGTAGATAGAGTATATAAGTAGGATATAAGATAGCTATATAAGCTACTATACTTTATTTAAGAAGGACGTACTAACCTAAGAAATTAGGAATTTTATTATCTATTAACTATTCTTCTTTTATTAACTAATTATTTCTTTAGTATAGCTACTATTAATTTAGATAATATCTAGTTTTAGTAGCTCTCTTTAAAGTTAAATCGTATAACTAAACTCGAAGACTAAATACGTCTAATAATAAATCGTAGTAGCTAGTCTAAATCTACTATAACGCTATATTAGCCTAAAGTTGATAGGATTAGTAATCGAGGTAAGAAAGACTTAGAGAAGTTTAGAAAGGACCTAACTAATATACTATAAAATTATAGGCTACACTTAAACTCTAACTAGCTTTAAGAGCGAAGTAGAAGGCGATTTAGATAATAACTTCTCATCTATTTAAGATGTTATATATCCGCCTTCTAGGAAATAGACTCTAATAGGAACATTTAGTTAAGGTACTCGAGGTAAGCCGGACTCTATTTTAGTCGTAAGTAGTTCTAACAAAATGTAGAGAAACTAATTACACTAGACGATAATAACGGGCTCGACTATAATTCAGATACTGCCTCTATTTCTAGCTCTACTTCGCTTGAAATTAGAGCTAATGTCATTATTAAGTCGAACAAGCTAGCGGATCTAGCTAGTCCTGAAGCATAGAGGGGGACTGATATTAATTTAGTTAATGATAATCCGCCTCAACTCATTCCGTTAGAGCGGGACGACTTAGCTCTTACACGACCTTAACCTTACTCTCTCTATCTAGCTAGGCTATCCTATTCCAACTTGTAAGGAAGATCAGAGGATCCTACGCCCTGTCTACAGCCTATATATTTAGGCGTAGATGACGAGAGAAATGAGCTAGCACGTTTGGACAATGGTAGTGTAGGAAGGAGCATAGGTAACTCCCCGGACCTTGAAAATGGGCTGGCCACTTTTCAAACTTTACAACAACTATTAACTTCTAATTATATTATCTCTACTATATAACGCCTAGATGTCTTCCAACGAAAACAAGATTAACCTAGCTATCTAAGCACTCGAAAACAACACGTTAATTACCTAACGAAGCGCCTATGATACCCCTTGATCTACTATTCTAACAATGGCCAACAATAGATGTTGATTGCACCTAACCACAGCTGCTACGTCACAATCCTTAAAAGAACAAAGGTAATCTCCGTCGGTACAGGGATTTGACAACAGAACAGACCCTTCTTCTTTATAAATATCTGTAAGTCTAATATGTTGCCAGCAGTGGTGCTTTTTCTGCTGGACGGTGGGAGTTGGTACTGTGTGCATGAAGTCATTTGCCGTGGTTTGAAAGTTTGCTAAATCTAGTGGATTGTTTTGCCTACAGCTACAGTAGTACGGAGTCAAGTTGAATTTCTGTCAGTAAATCTTGCGTGATTTCAGCGGCTCATTTTCGCAAGATAGAGAGAAGCTCTGCTCCAACCAAATTTGCTTCTTCCTAGGAAGAATTTTAATTTCGTCAATTCTCGGCTCCGTCAGTGTTAAGGGGGAGTCTCTCCAAGATATTTATTTGCCGATAATACCCGTCATCTCAAGACTTCCAAGGTTATCGTAAGCTTCCGGAACACACTTGAGAAGTTCACCGTCCCAGAACGGCTCGCCTAATACCCGCTGAATAAAGTGACTAAAAAAAACCAAGTAGTCATTAGTTCTATTCTAGGTTATCGGTTGTTTCCAGAGCGAAGCTTCGATGACTTCTGCATAAATTTGAGCAGCAAATTTATAATAGTCTAGTTTGATGCCATGCGAGGGTTCCGCTATAACCTAGAGGCCGTATATCATATCTCTAGGGTCCTTGGTTTGGTCTTTGGAGAAAGACGTTATAAGAGACCTCAAAAATATTTTCCGGATTCCTGTGGCCTTCGTGATGTTATATTCCTTTAAGAATCCGGCAGCAGGTGTGTTGCGAAGCTCGCGAGAGATAGCTGGAGAGAATTTGACGTCACCCCCCAGGATATACGCCTCTTCATCAATAGTGATTTTAAGATACTGTCGTCAATAGCAGCCGAAAGGGAATTTGTGAAGTGCAATGATTCGTGTTTCGCGTGGATCTGGAAACGAGTAGACAAATGATTCAAGTCCTTCCATGTCACTTATTGTAGTATTTTACGTTGAAAGCGACCACTGACTGCAAGTGGAGGTGATGATGTTAGGAGGTAGAAAGCAAAGCTGGAGTTTGGATCATTGATTTCTGTGAGGCAGATTCCCCAGCATACAGCATGAGTTTATAGATGCTAAGCTACACTACCTGTAGACAATAAAAGCGGCACTATCAACCCAACTTCCATTATTACCAGATAATCAATCCAGATATATGACCGCTACCGGTGTGGCAGACCAGAAACTCCAGAACACCTCCTTATCTCATGCCCTGAAATGGAGATTAGCTTGTGAGGTGGGTGGTGGGCAATAAGTCAAATGGATTCTTCGTGAGTCAGAAATCAGTGTAGATTCAGTATAAAACTAATCTCTGCCCCCCCTGAGAGGTACCGGGGAAACTCCGCTTTATGGGGTCCCTCTGGTAGGCAGCCGTGATATCACATGACGGCTAATTTCAATAGCACGCAATATGGATAAATCCCTTGGAAAGCACCTGAATGGTGCCTGATATCCGTAAGCCCGAATATCACATTATCTATGAACTTTCCACATATCACAACTATGCTCGCCTCCAAGGATCTTGCCCTGGCGACGCACGGAAACAGATCAAGAAACTTATAACGCCTCTCCTAGCTCTACAAAAACTACTCCACACAACTCAAGGCACTATAGCAACAATTGCTTTCCTCAAAACCACCAAAACCCCCACAATAAAATGGCTACAATAAAGAAATGAAGAGGAAGAGGAAGATGGAAAAGAAGAAAAAGAAGAAAAAGAAGAAGATGGCGTGGCGTAGATGGCACGAGCAGAGGACAATTACGAAGGATACCTTCTAGCAGGTAAGGCGGAAAGCTAGTCTGAGAGATTTTCCTACCACATCTGTTAGAATATTTGTATAAATAATCCTAGATTAGCTAGAGGGCAACTTCTACCATGCTATTATAGTCTTAGACTCACAAAGCATGCAAAAATGTATTAAAATAATAATAATAAATCCAGATATATGATCGGTGGGAAACAATCATTTGGAACACCGATGAAATGAAAAAAACTCACAATACGGTATGATAGAGAAATGGCTGTGGAGTTATACCTATGAGTTCCGCCTTATAAACTCTTAGCGTTATCTGGTATCTAAGATGACCCATGACTATGGTGTGGAGGCCGTTTAGGTATCTTCACAGGACTCGGGAATTAGCGAGCTCAACAACGTTTGTATTAATTATTGTTCAACACAGCGAAATTAAAGAAATACTTTAAAAATAATGATGAAGGCTAAAGCATATAAAATAATTGTTTTCACGAGTTTCAGTCGTTTTGAAGACGTTTCGGTTGAAGCATCTTATGGCCAATAGAATGCTAATCACATCCGCTTTTTCACAGCAACCACACTAAACTCACCGTATTATAGTGGGTAACTTCAATTGATCCACAGCACTAAACTCCAAGCAACCGAGCCTCAACAAAACCCCGCTTTAGTGCATGTCGCTTCTGGGGGAGATATACATATACATAAAATCAAAATGAGCCTCTTTCTTTCATACCTTGGGGAAGTTTTGAGGATTACTCTCCTGGCTTATGGTGGAAAGTGTGCAGGAATTAACTTGTGGCTGCATTGAGATGTTGTTTACAGTACCTATGGACCGCCGTAGTTTGTAAGATGCAAGTTTGGAGAGGAGACGGTAAGGCAGACTTATACTGTATGTATTCCAGCTTGTAATCCTAGCTTGGGATTTAATTAGAGAAGAATTAGAAGATCATCCCTGTAGGGGAAATTTGAAGTTTGGCAGTTGTCTCACGACTTGCAGGTTTGTCTTGATAGTCGATTTATGGTATCGTATACTTACTGATAGTGTTCCTGTATCTTTTGACAAGCAGCGCGACTTTATCCATGCGGCTAGAAAAGTTTTGGATTGGCACTCTCCACTAGAGTTGTTGATATAGTTAATATAGTTTTTCACCCTGCTCATAGTGTTTGAATATGTCTATATGGCCGCGTTTCAAACACTCTCTTCCGACTGACCTCAATATCGTGGCTACAGATCAAGTTCTCCCCATTGGGCCTCGACATACTATTATGCCTTATGTCTCTGCTTATCTTGTGGAGGTGAAGCAAGGATATGTAGAGCCGGACGTATCAAAAGATGAGGCTGTTGGGCGTTTCTGCACCTGGATTATTGGCCAATTGACACCTGGGGTACCCAACAACCGTAATCTGATTTGCATAAAAACCACCATATCCCGCCGGACATGGCATTGTAGTAATGGTGCATTTTCTCGCGGAACAAAGCACAAATTTTCGCCATGTCGAATTCTCAACAAACAGGAAGCGAGGCTTTGGTCCAACAGCCGAGCTTGAGTTTCCAGCAGCAGGGGCAATTCGATTGGTTTTCGTTGGCAAAATCAAGTATTACCTGGGGCGTGGAAATCATATCTCGACTTTCTGCTGCCGGAGTCGATCCTTATACTGTGATTGTGGGCCAGAACATGTGTAAGCTCTTCAAGCTTGACCCTGTAGGACGAAAAAATATGGCGGAAGCGTTAGTAGGACTTCAAGCATTTCGCAGCGTTGGCGACACTGTATGGTTTGGCATTGGTGCACGGCATTTGGTTCGTGACCTCGCAGTCACAGACGAAGGAAAACTATGTGCTGGTATCTGCGGTGCTCTTTCCTCTTGTTACTCCGAGACAGTCGCTGCTGAGATCCTCGCCGAATTGGTTAGCATCAGCAAGGCTCCTGTCGAGCTCACCCCGTCAATCTTCGAGTGGAATAGCCTTGTGCACGCATGCAATGGAATCCTTCACGCAACATCCTTTCCTGTCCACGCAGAAAAGCTTATGAACCTTTTCGCCAACGCCCGTCGATTTTCAACTTCAGATAGAAGCGGGCCGGAATGTTCTACTCCAGCGTCTTTGGCAATGGCTCTGCTTGCCATTGGAGATATCAGTCGTAAAGCCGTTCTAGGGATTACTATCACCGGAGGCGCAGATGCAGGATGGCTCGCAGCCATCTCTGAATGGTTCTTTGGCCTCCACGTACAAATACTGGACGAGAGCGGAAAGGAATGTTACAGGACATATACCAAGGTCGGCACTAGTATCCAAATTTTGATACGATTCAATCGCACGTCTGATTCCACAAGCCAGACCGGCCTAGATGAACACAATGGTTCCATGGAAATACAGTGCCTTGAAAAGGTTTTCAACTTGCAAGAGGCATCGCAGTTATTCCGAGGCGTGGAAGGTCCTCCGTCTTTTGGGGATAATCCAACAGCAAGGGTTAGTGGGCGTGTGGCTTGGGAAACAGCATTTTCACAAACCTTTCGTCCAGAGTTTTCAAGCCTTATTAGCATGCGAGACGTCGTGGCTCTAGGTTTAGGTTCTGCAGCCCGAGTACTTACAGCCATCGTTCACAACGAAAACAACATATATGGGCCGATCTGGCAAGATCCTGAAAGCCGACAACGGTGGCCACTTCATGGCAACTCCACACATGGGAAAGGATTTGTCAGTAATATCGTTTATTGGTTCCCGGAACTTGAGCCTTTGGAAGACAAAATGCAGCTGGGTGTTCGTATGACATACCTTGACGCCAAGTCCCATTATGAAACTCAAATATCTCTCATACAGATCTCTTGCCAGTGTAACTTCTGTCAGAACAGTTACCGAGCAGACAGCAAGGGCACAGGTTATTGCAAGGTGGTTATTTTCGAAACAATCCTTCAAATTAGCCAGATACTATCCATGGTTTCTGCAGAGAAAAGCCTTTGTTTAAAGAGGCACGGTATCGAGTCCGTTTATGAAAGGGCTCTTTATAATAGATTATCCCCTTCAACAACCGGCGGTATAATGCAAGAGATACATGGGGTTCTTCAATACGGAATCGCGCAGTACTCTGCTGGGCAACTTCACACTGCCGCACTTGAGCTGTTTGCAGGCGAAGCTCCTGACAAACCATTTTCTCAACTCGGAACTCCCGCTTTCTCCAAGTCAGGGATATGTGCCTACCTGGATGTTTTACGAGAGGTATCAGATTCCAAAGATCATGCAGGCAGAATTCATATCATCCCAGGACGCATTGAGTATTGCGGCCGACCGTACGACTGCCTCCAAGACGGACAGCCGCTATCTGTCAATATGCACAATGCATACACACGAAGTACAGATACAAATTCTCAGAGGCTTCAACAGAAGGAAAGACAGATCCGAAACATTTTCTCTTACAAAGAGCCTACAATATGCGTAAAGCAGCTTGTTAATGGCCTCCAGATATGGTATGAGATGGGGGGTTCTAGAGACGTGGAACCTCTGATTATACAACCCGAGAAACTTTCAACCACCATCACCAGCACCAGGGGCTTTATTTTCTGCTCAGGTCACCGCTGTCCAACGGTCTGCACGGAAGCGAATCATTTTGAACCCGACAAAATCACCATACTCGAATTACACGGAAAAACAATTTCGGTAGTGAGAGGTCCTACGGTTGCGAGATGTATGGCTTTGAATGGCACTAGCTGCGAGTACGAAATACTGTTGCGAAACGGTGAATGCTTTCAGTGTTGCTTTCGGGCTGCACTGGCAAGTCCCCGAGCTAGAATTCTGATCATTTCAAATTAGTTTTTTAGTTTAATCACATTTACCTCGGGGAAACATGGATTTGCAAGCTGCCTATAAATCGAAGGATCCAAAATTGAGAGATTATATGTATTATGGAAATGTTCTTAGAAACGTTCTCTTTAGATCTTATTTTAACTAGCCGGAAAAGTCGATTTTGCCCACCCTACAAAAAAGGTGATTTTGACCACTTTTACTATTATACTACTTATTGTTTCTCGACAACAACACTTCTAGGACCTAACTCCTATATAAGAACTAGACTATAAGACATTCTGATTAAGTGTATCTATAAGTTATTATGTATAGATGGCTGGCTGTTTAGTAATATTAAGAAGAGCGAAAAGTCGTTTTTTGGTCAGTCGCGCGCCAAGGTATGCTAAGACCCAAGCCAGAAAACTCGCCAGCCTCGCTAGCCTCTTGAGTTTTTGCCCTCGTCGACATTACTTAACAACAACGCTTCTATATATTATAATTCATAGATACACTTAATCAAAAAGCTTTATAGCTTAACTGTCTAGCAGCTTTTAGAATTCAGAGGTATAACTGTTAAGATATAACAGGGCAGGGCTTGTCGATTTTCACTTTTTTGGTGAAGTCGGGAAATCTACTTTTCCGGCTAGTTATACATACGGATGTAGTAGAGGACTACGAGTACTTTATATGACTCAAATCGCCGCAATTAGCAAACGCGTTTGCTTCAAAAAATGACCAACATTGATCTCAAACTCCCTTGCACACCAAAATGAAGTTCCAAGTGGATGGTGCCTGGTTCTGTGTCGTATTTGATAATATTTCTCTTTCGGTACCTGGCAACGCTTATGCGCCAAAATGCTTGCCAGAAGTACGCTGCAATGAATAACAAAGTCCCGTTTGTGCATTACCCCCATCTATTCCTATAAGACCGTACCACCTAATCTTCATAGCATTTCATATCAGACCAACCCAAATTCTATGTTTTTCTAAGAGCCGCCCTAACTTTTCCTGCCAATTTACTCCCTCTACTTGAGAAAATACCTATAATTCTAAATCCCATATAGAATAACGCTAACGGATATATAACTAACCCTCTCATCCCCCTTATCCTTCCTACTGTGTAGAACATCCCTGAACTACTATATGTGTACTACACAATTGCTAAACTTGTTAGGGTATAGCCTATTATCCTATCCATGGGTAGGACTATACCGATTAGACTTGTAAGCACTAATGGTAGGAGGTAGTAGCCTAGTACTGATGTAGAGCGTAAGAATGTAAGTGTGCTAGAGAGATGCGAAGATTGAGAAATCGCCTGGGGTAAGGAGGACGAGGGTTCTAGAGGAGGCGACATAAGGGAGAGGATTAAGTGCAGGGAGAAGGAGCCTAGCAGGGCTAGGCCGTAGATATATCTGAAGTGGACTTTTCCTGAGAAGAGTAGGAAGAAGAGGATTGGACCTGCGAGATCGGAGTCGTCTATGATGTATTGATCGATTTAGGCGAGGGGGTTAAGTACTGTCAATGTCTAAAGATTTAAATTAGTTGATATCCTAGTACTTTGTGACGATTCTCAAACTAACTAACTAAGGTAACTGAGTATCGCTGGGGTTTGTTCTTGCAAAGAGGTTCAATCGCGGACTGGGTGTTTACTCGGAGGTAAACTCGTCACTTAACTACAAAGCTGTCAAGGTAGTGATAACAATGTAATATTGAGTTGAGCACGAAGCTCCTATCTAATAGTAGACGTGCTAGTCTTATATAGAACCTTCCTGCTCATGGATCCACTTTAGATCCTAGGACCTCTTTAGATCCCTGGGGGATCCTTAGGGATCTATCACGTGATTACAACTATGTGAAATCCTTAGATCGCTTAGCTAACCTAAGCGACCCGCCTAATGCTATAAGAGTATATAGTAGTGCTTAACCTGTTAGGGCGCCGCCTAGTCTTTACTAGTCACGTGTATACGTAATTCGTGACACTATCCCCTTCTTAGCCTAGCGTGTCCCTACGCTTAAGTATAACCTAGGAAATGTTGTTAGAAGGCTAGCAGCCCTCTCCTGTTATAATGTTTTTAACAATACTACAAGTAGATACTTATAAAAAGAAGAAAGAAAGGTTTTAACTCGCTAATAACATTGAAAATACCTAATATAAAGTTATAGCCTGTTCTCGATACTCCTTGTAAGGCCGGCGGTATCTTATAGACGAATCCTAATCCAGCTGTTACGCTAAATACGTTTATATGAAGTTGAAATATAATAGAGGTAGTAATTCCTAGGATAAGAGCATCTCTACTAAAAAAGAGTAGGAATCTCTAGATACTTAGAAGGAGCGTCTACAGGATAAAGAGGAGGCCGCTATAGCTAAGATCCTTTGGCTGCGAAAGTAGTAGAAGTTTATCTAGAAGCGTTGTAAGGAAATGGCTTGTCGGGGACTTAAATTCATTAACGAGCTCGATGCTACAGAGGAATTAGAAAAGAGTCAACAGAAGGAACAGGAAGACAGGGGGAAGCAAGAGGCGGAGGCCGCCCGACTAGCTGCCTTCTACACCCCTACTACGTCTGACCCGATTCCTACCCTGGGCCTCGACCCTAGTTTCTTTAAAGCTTTTCCTACTAACTACGCGCTATAAGCAGACTTAGGTTTTAGGAATAGAACTCCTTAAGTTCTACTAAGTACTAGCTAATATTCTCTTTTAGTTTCTAAGTGTTCTCTAAATATAGGTAGTCTAACTATTTAATTAAATACTTAATCTTACCTCTTATAAGTTTATAGTTAAGGATCTTCTTAACCTTATACTTAGCATTTAGGTTAACTAGCTAGATCTCTATAAGTAGAGCTAGTAGTACCTCTAGTAGTACTAGTTTAAGAAGTAAGATATAGAATACTAGAAAGATGTTTATTATTTTTAGTAGAGCTAATTTATAATTTAAAGGTTCTTTTACTTACTTAATTTTAAATAGTCTAATATATATATAGTCTAGTTTTCTACTTAGTCTCTTTATATTAATATTTTTTTACTATAAATAGACTTTATCTCTCTCTTTTAGTATTAGCTTCTAACTACGTCGTTTATTATAGTAGTATATATTATACTCTACTATAAACTATAGGTTCTCTATAAGTTCCTTATATAAGCCTTTAATCTTTAAGACTAATACTTAAGCTAACTAGTTATTACTTATTATTTTTATTAGTCTATTATATACTAGTAATTTATATCTAAAGTTAGTATAGAAT
>LKTO01000897.1:0-14810 GCA_001399465.1 Hymenoscyphus scutula
GGTTTGGGGGAGGGGGGGTGGAGGAGGGGGGGATTGTAATCGGAAGAAAGACTATCTTTTTTCCTTTTCTTAATTTTGAATTTTTATTTTATATTTCATATACCCCTTTTCTAAGAAGAGGGAGAGAGGAGAATTAAGAAAGTAGGTGCCTTAGCTTGGTATTATATCTTTAGAAATTATTTTAAGGAATTAAGTAGTATATTAAATGAGTAGAGTAGAGTAGTCGATAGCTACTGCTCTACTCGAGATATTTTAAGTTTTACTCTACTCAACTTAGTACTACTTAAGTAGTACGAACCGATACGGACCGACCTTAGAGAGACCTCGGGCCTAGTATTGGTAGACGTGTATACTAGGGTGTAAGGACCGAAGAGAGATTTTCTATATCGAGTATACCGTTCCGTGCATGCTTAACATGGATTTTGAGTTAAGTTCTCAACCTAGTTAAAGCATAAACTTAGTGTTATGAGGCTAGCTATTAGCTTGAGTATCACGTGTCGCTGACTACTTTCTCGACTTCATCATATTTCTAAGTTCACACTTTCTCTTAGAGAATTATTCATAACTTCATCGTTGCATCTCAATTCTAATTCACATATTACTCCGAATTTGATTTACAAACATGGCGTGCCTTGACCTCAAACGGGATGGTTTAAATTCTTCAGCACAAGCACCTATTCCTGCACTATTATCGCGGTCCTTTTTCGATTTCTTTAAGCCTGAAAGGCCAAATTTCTTTTTCCGCAAATGGGGAGAAGCAAAGATCAAACGATGCGGACCCGAGGTAGGTGACGCTATGTTAAGTACCTTGAGAGACTTCCTCCAGCCCAGTTCGAAAAAGACGATACAAGAAACTCTCAACTCCATTGCCGCATACATCCGCACCCCAAGGGACAATGCGAATTCCGAACTTGCAGACGTGTGTTTCGACATTGCCGAGCAAATTCCCTATCATCACCCCTCGATGCTGAAGCTGGTTTGCTTGATGGAGGAAATGGGGAGGCTACCAAGACTGAATACTCTGCAAGCGGAGGAGGAGGAGGACGCTGCTGAGAATACTATTAGTACCAGAGCTTTGGAATACATCTCCTTGCACCTCCCAAGTCCTGGAGCAATGACTACGTTATCATACAGCCGAAAACCTTGTCGCAGTACATCAAATTCGTGAAATTCCGGGACGCCATGGTAGATAAATTCGACGAAGGTTGGCTATTTTCTCGACCCACTCTAGATTGTCACCTGCTAACACCATCCTAGGTCCATCAGAAGAAGATGAAGATATTAATTACTATTTCAGCATATCAGCCTTCATCGCAAATCTCTGCGAAAGCCGCATCTTCCCTACTACGCCAAACTTTGCGATCTCGGCACTACGCGAGGCACTAGAGGAAAAGCGGGAGTCCGTGATGCCTGGGTCTTGGCTTCTGCGCAGTATATTTTGTGGAGTGGACAGACTCTATTTAAAGAGATCCTGTATTCTGGTGATGTCACGGGAGAGGATGTTGGAGGATGGAATACAGGGGAGTTGTATAGTGGAGAGCCGTTGCTTGATCTTCCGAGGTGGGAATTTTGGAAAGAGCGCTTTAGGGCTGTTTCTTTAGAGGCAGGAGTTAGCGAGGAGTGTCAGCGCATTAACAGGAGGGCAGCTGAATTAATGGGTGGGATCGAGAAAGGGATGAGGTTCTAGTCTTTTTAGTAGGAGGGGGTGTTTGATTATTGATTGGAGCCTACGCCAGGGTTTATATTTGGGGGTCTTCTGGTAGTTATAGCGTTTAAGTGGGCCTCGAAAAGAAAATAAATCATTTTCTCTAGTTTCCATCCTCGCTTAAGAGCGTTTATCATCTTAACTCATAGTATACTTATCCTTTTTAGCTTACTATTCTACTCTAAAAAAGGACATCTTATAAAATTCTTTTATGTTAAGTTCTAAACTAAAGTTTAATGTTGCCTAGGACTATACTGCCTTGTAGTGCGTTTAGAATACTAATATTCAAATATACTAAACTCTAAAAACGACTAGATTATAATTTATAAAACGAACTTAAAATATATTTAATCTTCTAGGCTACTATTTAAACCGGCTTACTTTAACACTACACCTTTCTCTAGTCCTCTAACTAATAAAGATACGTGGTAGAAAAGAGAAAAAGAAAATCTTTCTTTCGTTTAATTTTTATTATTATACTTAACTCCCTCTAAACTCTTTATTATTTTCTTCTTCTAGAAGATCATGTAATTTAAAAACTTTAAATCTATACTATAGAAATGAATAAGAGATAGAGATCGGTGAAATAAGAAAGAAAGAGAGAAAAAGAGGGAAAGGAGAAGGGGAGAAGTATTATGCTTTCTGGCGCGAGAATTCAAATCACGTACTATTTAACTGTTTGCTAGTCTTATATAGGCCTATACAACCCGCTCCTTCTCCTGTTCCTTAACTTATATTTCTCTTGGTTAGTATAAGAGTAAGGATATAAGAGTAAGGATATAAGAGTAAAGAGGAGGGTATAATAGTAAGGATAAGAGAGCGAGAATTCTAGTAAGAGTAAAGAACCAAATACTCCTAGAGTCTTAAGCGGATATCTTTACAGCTATATACTATAAAATCTAGAATAAAAAGAGGGGCGAGAGAGAGAAAGTACACAAGTGAGAGCGCGCCTCTTCTCTACCTACACTTTGCGATTTGGGAATTGGGATTTTCGATTTGCGATTTAGTCGTTTCTAGAGTTTAGTGCATTTGGGATGCCGTAGTGGTAGGAAAGTTTTTGAATTCCCTTAGACTTTTGGATGAGTTTTATACCTCCTTTTACCTCTTTCGACATTTGGGACTATTGTCTTAAGGGTGCCTTCCCCTTTTGAAAGTGGTCTAATTGTCAATTATCAGAGCCCTGTCAGATAATTCAACCTTCACTACCCATATCTTCTCGAATGATGGGTCAGAAGAGCAAGAGGCAGGTATGATCCCTCCAACCTTTCTTCTCCCTAGTGTTTATTTCTGGGTTTTTGGGTATGAAATGAATCTGGAGCTGAAAAGTGTACAAGAAATGTCACCCATCTCTTTTCAATTATGGGTCTGAGTTGATTTAAGAGCTGATATAATTCTAAATCATTCACACCTTTTCCAACCTCCCAACCTCTTTAAAACCCCAACAAACATAGGAAATCCCAACAAGACACTCTACGTGAACAACCTATTGTAACTCCAAGTCTTACAAGGATAGAACCTCATGCTCTTATTCGCATTCTTATCGGGCTTCGTTAGCTTCTTTAACTCCCCAGGGTGCCTTCAATGAAATACCTTTGGCACTCTTTATCTTCTACGTCCCGTACGTCTGCCCTGAGGGTACACCAACTCCGCTCGCACATGTGCTCTGTTTCCTGATATGTCGGGGTGATAGCTGACCCCTTGGAGTCTTTTTTGCCCATCTGTAATCGTGCGAGCATATCCAGGAGGATGACGAACTAGCCTGCTTGTTCCATCAGGTTGAACCCCCACCACTCTCCCATTGGCATTTTGGGGATAAGGGTAGGGTTTTGTTGGATATTCGTAGAGCTGGGTTGATGAAACGTAGTGTCCTTCGTCATTGTTGTGTTTCCTTGGATACCTCCTGGTGTTGTTCGAGCCCGTGGGCATGGGTGCTGTTGCTAAGTGGCGTTCCACGCTTGCTCGTGTGCGGGTATGAAAATCGCGTCCCGGGGTGGGATCACGACATATTCTATATTCCTGTAAATGTTAGGAAGTTGCAAAAACTTTTGCTGGGAGACACTAGGCACTTGTGGTGGCAAATGTGAACATAGTACTGGAGTTCGTCTCTGATAACCTGCATTTAGGAATTCTCATTCAAGTCGTTTGTACAACAGGAAGTCAGAATTCGAATTCAGCACCGATATCTCCATGGTCTGGCGGGATGGACTGCATACTGGATTGATGGCTGGTCGGCTATCGTAGACAGAAATTAGGAAAAACTATAGCAAATGAAGAAAATATGTCGGGGTATGAAGATGCTGAGACACAAGAGAAATAGACAATACTCAACGGTTTCTACGGAACTACCTTGAGATATTTATGATAGTTCTCCAACCCTTCTGGACCCATCAAGTGGTCACTGATTATTTCCCTCGAAAAGCAGTTTCGCAATACCAGCGCTTGTACAGCTGGAAACCTGTTGGAATTGAGGCGCAGTGAAATTGCCATTCATTGTAAAATGACGCTTCGCTTCGATTTTCAATGAACCCTGTTGATAGGTACGGTGATATCTGTTATATTAAGCTACTTATGAGATATCAGTATGCCTGTCGGGCATGCTGGCAGGAAAGAGTTTTTCACGGTAGATGGATATAGTAATGGTTATTGTAAAGTTCTATATATGTGCCCTCTGCTCTTCTAGAGCAAGGCAAGGAATTCAAGTCTTTTACTCTTGCCCTCTGAAGTGCAACATTGCAACAAACCCATGAACTAACATTTCCTCACCATGAAACCACAACGGTCCTCATCCTGTGCCAGGTGTATACGAAGGAAATCTTTGCCGGGTATAAGAATTCCCCGGCATTGGTGCAAATACGTGTTGGTATCACGTGATTCTTGACTCCTCTTCTGAAATTTACAACAAGGACCTTCATTCATCATCACAAACTTTTTTAACCATCTCAACCAGCGTGGCATCATTTCCATTCCGAAGTTCCACTCGAGCGGTAGTTTTGCAGGAATGGCGTACCTCGATCTCAAAAGGGATGGGTTCAAAGAAGAAGAATATAACGTATCAGCATCCTTTCCCGCAAAGTCGACCAAGTCGTTCCTTGGTCGTCTGATGCCAAAAGATTCAAGAGATGTGTCGAAAACAGGGAGAGAACCAGACGTCAAGCCATGTGACCCAAAGATATCCGACGCCATGTTCGGCATTTTGAAAGACTTCCTCCAACCCGATTCCAAGAAAACGATGCAAGAGACTTTGGACTCCATTGCTGCGTACCTTCCCGGAGACCCTAAGAATGTTGAGAATACCGGACTCGCAGATGTTTGTTTTGATATTGTAGAACAAATTCCTTATCATCATCCTGCCTTGTTGAAACTTGTTCGCTTGCTGGAGGGGTTGGGAAAGTTACCAAGGTTGAATAATTTGGTAGAAAAGGTGAGTCTCATGGATAAGAAGTATCTCCTAGTAGCGATCAAGCCTAATTTGCAATATAAAAGTACTCTGCCGCATTGGGAGAAATTTGTGCTGTTTAACGATGTCACGATAGATAAATACGATCAAGGTTCTTATTCCCTCACCCCGACTGATTTTGACTCTAACACCCCTTAGTCCCTTTAGAGAATAGTGAAGACATGAATGAATATGTCAATATATCTGCCTTCATAGCAATCCTCTACGAACACCGCATCTACAGCATGACTCCAAACAAGGTAATTTATACATTCCGTAGAGCATTTGAGAAGAAACAAGGACCAGGTCCTCTTCGCGACGTATATGTCTTGGCCTCTGCACAGTATATTCTATGGAGTGGCCAGCGTCTGTTCACACATATATTATGTCCTGGTGAAGACGAGAACATATGGCAGGCGGGGGAGTTGTATGACGGGGAACCTTTTCTTGATCTCAAGAGGTGGAATTTCTGGAAAGATGGGTTCAGGGCTATTGCGGGAGAGAATGGAGTAGGCGAGGAGTGTAGAGGGGTGAGTAAGAAGGTCGTGGAGTTGATGGGTGCAATTGAGAGTGGTATGACTTTTTAGCTCGTGTGTGAGCGGTGGTTTTGTCGCTTTTTTTACTCTTTTGGAGTTATGGGAATACCTGGACCATGTAACTCTACGTTCCTACATGCGAATTTGTCTGATGATGATTCTAGTGATTATTCTTACAAATCAACAATGTTGTTGATAGCTGCGGGACTGTTGATGATTTAAGCGAGTAGTTCGTTGAAATGAGATAAATTGTAGGTGTGGTGGTAAGCCAGTGATTGATATAATGGAGTGAGAGCAGCCGAATAGCTCTATAGATTCCGAGTAGGCCAGTAAGCTTGTTGTTTACATCGCGTACGATGTTGACTCGCTTGCCCGGCATCCTCCTTTTGAGTTTTCATAAAAACTCTATTGAAAAGTAGATGCGCGATGGTCTCTTGCTGAATCATCCATCAATTACGTATGTACAGTGTAGGATTTGATGGGTGTTCTGGAAAAATCGTTTCTGCGAATGCCTGAGCAATTTATCCATGACTCTAGCCTGATACTCTCCTACTTAGGCATCCACAAATTACTCCTCTTTATAATAAGAGACTGCGCATCGCCATTGGTGTTTGTTAGCTCCAAAAGTATCTGCCGATGGCACCCATGACTGGATCTTGATTGATTGAAGGGTACTCGTGTGGATATTTGATGATACTACTTCCGTTAGATGAATGTTTCTTCACTTGGGGAGGCTTAATTTGGGGGTATTTCCTAGTGAGACTTGGAAACGATTAGGCTCGGAGTATTGTTCAGAGATCAAGTGGACTGGAAGGATTAACTGGGGAAAGGAGGAGATGATGTGGCGATGGGGTGGAAATATATATATGTGACTCCCGGAGCTTAGGGGTTTGATTGCGATATTTTGGAGCACAGCACATCATTTATCTTTCATATTTACGATTTTTAAAAACATGCTGGGTACTTCCTTCTTCGCGCTTGCCGTTGCCACGGCTGGATTTGCTCAGGGTGCTGTTCCCGAGGGGATGAGAGCTGTCTACATCACTTCGAATGTGGATACCAAATTTGTGGTCGTGCCAAAGACTCCTTTGAAGGCTGGCACAACCTTGGTTGTGTTTGTTTCCCTGCTTCTTGGTATTCTAGGAGACTGCTGATGAGTTTTGGTTAGGCAAACGAAGACCAGCAAGCCTGAGCAACAATGGTATATCAAAGAAGGAAACTCTACGATTCAATTGGCAGATACCAACTACTGCATGGATGCGGGACCAAAGAGTGAGTCTATTTCCAATTCCCATACCAGCTTGATGAAAACGCCGATAATGATACTGGGAAATAGCAAACTGGAAGGATATGGGAAATATTTATTTGCAAAATTGTTCGACTACCGAGGTTGCCCAGAGGTGGAATGTCATGAAGGATGGACGTATCGCTCTTATTGCTTCGAGTCCTCGTAAGTTGCCTTTCCCTCAATGAACCTTTACGTTGGAAGGATTGAACTGATCGAAGCTGTAGAGGAGTGCATCGATCTTCAGTACATGAGGGCCACGGCAAACAACCCTGTTGGATTGTATAGTTGTGCTGGGTTGGGGAACACAGGAGCTGCTGATAAGGGTATTAACTGGCCACTTGTGAATGCCACTGCAAAGGTGTAAGATTGAAGGAGCGAGTTGGGAAAAGATGGTTATGTAAATTTTGCGCCAGTATTTGTATATATCAAAGAAATTTTCCAAGCACGGAGAGGGTGTCGCAACCTCGTTTTGCAGAAGAGTTCACGGGAAATAGTTTTTGTCCGACATCCTCATTCGAACCAATAGCCACCTCCACTGAGAAAGATGGAGAGTTTTGCTCATTCTGTTCTGCAGCTTCTCTCTGGGATTAGAGAGGTGACTGACCGTCGATGTTTCTCCTGTCCTGATGGGTAATAATTGGGTTGAAACCGACCAATTATTGAGAGATTGAACTTCTAGTGACTAATGTCGACAAGACGTGTTTCTTGTAGCACCCCTGAGACGCTAGTTTCTCCTCCTGTGCTGCATTCAACCACAGACCTCAACTTTTCCTCTTCCTCTTCGACTTTGATAGCCCTGGTGGATGGGGCCATTGGTTGAATTGCCATGGAGTCGTCTGTTCTGTCAGTTCAATGAGTTCTTACTGTTCTTCAATCCTAGACCTCCTCTCGATTTGCAACCTTAATTTGTTCAGTATTTTATCAAGAGCTTCCTGGTCAGAATGACCTATCACCTCTGGGTATGTAAACACATCGGGTGTAGTTTTAGGGTGTTCTCCTTTCTGGAATCCGCTGCTTTCAAGTATTCCGCTCAACTCTCCGGCCACAACTTCAATAAATGTTCCTCTGGCTTCTTAAAGGAGGATATACCGTTGGGGGTTTGAGCTTGCAATGCTTCATCATGAATTTGGGAATATTTTCACAATCGGAGGGTGTGGATGGATGTAATCAGAGCCTTGTGGTATTTCTTCCTGTCCTCTTCGGTAACACATGGCGGGATAGAGAATTGTGGCTATGCAAATAGGGCAGGGTCCTTTCTTTTTTGTTTGCGGCCTGGGTTCATGAATACCTTCATTGAGAGTTCTTTGCCGTTGGATTGAATTAAATGTAGCTTTTGTAATGATGCCACTTGTTCAGAATATTGCCGTTTTGAGTAGTAGAAATTCCATCTTGACACAAACTTGGGCGTGGGGCTTTGGAAGATATCGTCTTTCCAGCATTACCTTCACAAAGTCCGCAGTTTGCCTTTGGTCAAAAACTGGAAATAGGATTCCAACCTCTGGCTTCCAAGTGCTGTAATTCATATAAAGATCATTGGAGTGACTTGAAGTTGATTGGTGGCTCGACAAGTTGAAATGTGAGGGCAAGTCATGCTTGAATAAAGAGATAAGAGGGAACATGCCAGGCATAAACATCAAAGCAGTCTTTTGTTTGAAGCTACCCATTCTTTTATATTTCTAGTCTTTAAGGCAATAAAGTATTTCGTGATCTCTAGCGCGCCATTTTTAACGAGTTGAAGTTCTAGTAGAAAGGGGAACAATCGCTTACAAGTTCCATTCTCTTTTTAAAGAGACGAAAGTCTTAAATGCTGCCATCAGACTCTTTTGCTCACATTAATGCATCAGATGAAGCCTAAAACCAACTCAAACAAAGACTTCCAATATATTCTAAACTAAAATAACTCCAATCTATATGCTAAACTCCAAACAAATCAAAACAGTCCCCCACTAAGCAAAAGCCTCAATTGCAGCAGCGAAAGCTTTAGGATCTTGAACAGGAGCGAAATGGCTAACATCCTTCAACATAACCAAGGAACTCCCCTTAATGACCTCAGTCAAATGGGCAGGGACATCCAAGTTCACAGCTTCATCATGATCAGCACCGACAATTTGTACCTTTTTGCCATCGATGGTTGCTAGTTGTGCATCTGTAAATTGAGGTAGGGTGGCTTCTAGAGTGCCAACTCTGGTTGCAAAATCCGTGAAGTCGGCATTGGGTTGGAGAGTGGCATACTCCGCAGCGCAGGTGGAGACGAACTTGGAGTAGATTGCAGTATCTGTGAAGGTGGTGTTTGAATCTTCTGGTCTCTGGAAGCCGGCAAAGACAAAGGCTTTACTGATGGTGGGGGAGATGGTAGTGTCAAGTAGCGAAGCGAGAGTAGTAGCAGCTCCATCACTCCATCCAACGTAGATGGATTTGGTAACACCCGCTGCTTGGAGAAGAGCATGGGTATCTTGAGCGAACTGGTCGAAGGTAAAGGTCTCGCCAGCTTTATAGGTTGATCGTCCGTGGCCCCTTCGGTCGACTGCAATTACATAGCGAGTTTTCATGAGGATGGAAATTACGTCTCCGAAGTATGCTGAATAACCGAGACCGCCGGCTATAAGAACTACGGGTTCACCACCAGCTGCTTCGTTGTATTTCTGGAACCATAATGCGGCGCCATCTTTGGTGAAGGTATCCGTTCCGATTGGCGACGGGAGATCTGGGGTTGCGGGGAGGGTCTCCCAAGCGGCAGTTGCGCGGACGGCAACAGGAGAGGCTTGGACGGATGCAAGGAAGGCAAGTGCCAAAGTAGAGAATGTGAATTGAACCATTTTGTCGAAAAGGAAGAAGAATTTACTGAAAAAGTCTTGAGTTGAAAAAAGAATGTGTGTTGCCTTGTCTTGTATTAGATACAGCTTAGCTTAAAGGAAGACTGCTGAGCTTGAACCTGAGGAGGGTGGAGAGGAAAGAACTTTAGATGTGCTTCCCCTCTTCAATATATATTTCTTCTCCGGACTTCTCGGATGCCTTGGAATGCCACGGATCCTTGCCCGACCAAGTCCGAAGATATTAAGTTCGTCTCAAAGAACTCTTTTTCAGTTTGCTTGAACTCGCATTTTCAAGGGGTGCGGAGTTCAAAATATCCCAAGGCGAATTTTGAGTTTGATTTCTGAAACCCACGAGATTGGATGATCGACAACACACCTGGAAGGCATTTTTGACACTTCTAAATTTGGACTGGAAAAAAGCTAGAAGCTCTCCCAGTCTCCCGGAAGGATTTAGAAGTTAGGTGTATGAAGTAACTTCTCTCTCCTCCAACAACCGAAATGCTGAAAGTTGTAAGAAGGGGGAAGATCCGAAACGGGCTCTCGGGACTTCATATTCGCTTAATTTAAGCCTCTTTCTCCACTAAACTCACACAAGCTTCCTCGAAATGGGAAAAAATATTCCTCCAATCCCACAACGTGATAGAGAAAGAAAGTAGGGCTGTGAGAGGTGTTTATATTAGAGCAAAAAATTACATTAGGGCAAAAAGAAAAATAGAATGCAATATGCAACCGCCGTGAATCGAACACGAACCTCCACCTAGCACTGTCTGTGAAGACTTGGAAGGGTGGAATCCTAACCATTGGACCACGGAAGCTAGAAATTCAAGTTGTTCTTGAATGATGACGCTACTGGTTATTTGAGTCCAGTAACATAGGGCGGACTTTTCACGCCTGTGACCCACTGTAGTTGTGTCCTATCAAACGTGACTTCAAAGCTATTTTTGAGATACTATCGGTTGAAATGAGTATACTGTGCCCTGCATTATCTATACTAATGTAAAAGTATCAAATCAGGCTGTCTAGTGGAGACTTTATTGAGAAACGAACAAGAAACGTGATATTAATGTCACATGATAATGTACAAATTACCTCACAAAACCTATTTTTATAGAGCAGCTAGATCTAATTTTCAAAAGTCTCCTTTCTTACTTACTTTCTCAGATACTCCGTTCGGCAGAAAGTTTGAGGTATCCGGAGCAACTTACACTAAAGTAGAGAGCCTACCCTGTCTCCCGGCTGACAGAAAAAGTAGCAGTAAATCTAGAGCTACTAAAATAATAGAGGAAATTTACTTTTGAATTCATGATTCGTTTCGTTTAATTAGGAGAGAATTCAGTTCACATAGTATAATTAATTGAACTTCATGAAATATTTCATGAAATTCATATAATTCATATCATTTATAACGGAACAGGATTAATAATTTCCCGATCCTAAAATAGTAATGCTTATTTCCCCCCTAGAAAACAATTGTTTTATATTTCTAGATATAAGTAGGAATTACACCCATTTCTATTCTATAGAAACTAGGAAATAATAGCTCCCTTCAAGGTATAGGAGGATTACTCTAAATCCTTTATAAATTCATGTATTTATTAGTTTCCTTTCAGCTACTTCATGAAAATAAATCAAGCTTTAAATTCATCTATTCATTTATTATTTCATGAATTATCACTATTTCAGATTCAATTGGGAGCTCTAAGTAAATCGTACCCGCCTACGTAACTATTATCCCCTTTATCTTAGGTAAGTCAAGGTAACTGCTCTAGATGATTAAGACAATCAAAACTATTAACCAAGATAATTAGAGCAATTAACTGCAATCACAGAGTTGAAACAACGAACAAGGGAGGCAGGGACGAATATCAATTTACTGTCACCTTTTCTATCCGCCGGGAGGCTATCTCGCTCGACGGTTTTTGATCTAGAATGTTCAGTATAGAAAACTCAAGTATTCGAAACTTAGGATCAACCAGTCAACAGAATAACAATTCAGAGCAGAAACCATACTCTGAATTCCATCCAAACTCATTATAATCGACTCAATGAATATAAATAATCCCGAGCAAAATCGAGTTGAGAGTACACCAGTTGGTGCTTCAAAAGCGGCTCCCGACAAAAAAGCTCAATTATTTAATCCGATCTGCAGCAAAATAAATTTAAACCCCATTCACATCCTTGAAAGAGCCTTCATGCAGACAAACTCTATACTCTTCGATAAACGAATACCACAGACCTGCAGCAAAGGGTTGAAGGAAAATAACTACTGTCGAATACTTAATTGCTGCCAAATAAACCATATACTTCAAATATAACTCACGAGACAATTCACTGTTCACTAAACTTTTAACTTTCATTCAGATAGGATATCCCTTCAGATACAGAATGAATCAGTAGGCTTTCCAAAATCCAAGAACTAGACGTGTATCCTTCAGTAGTCGCAGTTTTCCAGAGCTGCTTAGGTAATTCCAATAATTCCTGCGTTTATATACTTAGTGCCCCTCCACTCACTAAATTTTCTCCTGATCCTATTTTACAAATGCTGATATTGAAAGTTTTGTGTAATGCCACTTTCTTAAATGCTTTTGAGAACTCTCAACTAACTCAAGCACAACGCATTCTCGATAATGGCTATGGGTTACCTCTGGAACTCAATCATAAGTCAATAGCAATTTCCAGCACTTTCTTCAAGAATCCTTAACTGCATGCTATCTTCTCGCCATACTTCCGAGCAATCCTGTCTCCAACTACAAAGATAAAAGTGCGGGAAACTTCCCATTAAATCTCAATTTTCCAAAAAGTAGAGTGGCACTTCTGGACTCACTTTTTCTCCCGCCCACCATCCCTGGGTTTTATAGCATTGGAAATGCTCTTTGTATCACATCCTGTACATATATTTAGTTAGTACAGTCCGCTGTGGACTCTCACATAGTGAGGTCCTAGGACAGTCACAGGCTCCTTTTGGAGGTTATTTAATCCTTAGCTAACTCATGCCCTACACTTGTAGGAATGAGGCTTGCTTTTGGGAGCCTGGTTCCTGCCAAAAAATGAAAGTACTTTTTTGGAAAAAGCTCAAGTCCTGAAAACATGAAGCACAGTGATCAAATACACAACAAAGAATCAACCACCTTCAAGTTAAAACTCCCAATACTCAAATGGAGAAAAAAATAAACCCGCAAAACTTAAGACAGAGTATGGCATGATAGACGGATGAATTACACAACCAAAACCTCTCCAAACCCCTCTTCTAAAACGATTTCTTGTCCGTAACCTTCTTCAAGTTACACGGAATTGAAGGCAAGACACCTTCCCATCAGTAATACAGATTTTTAGATGGAACATCTGCCGTCGGATAAAGAATTAATGTCGAATATCAATATACACCTCATACAGATAGAAAAATCTAGAAGAGATAGACCAAGGAATTTGCATCTATTCTCTGGCATAATTCTCTCTTCTTGACACAACAGTTGTCCACTAGCTCGAGAACCCAGACTGCCGCAAGACACACAACGTAGGTGAATCGGGTGCTGGCGGTCTCCCTCACAACTGCAGGAGGAAACTCTCCACAAGTTTAAATAATTAATTACCTGCAGTCCCACTTACCCTTGGTGACTGCGAGCAGGGTTAGGAGGCCTCCTAGAGGGGAACGCAAGTACGAAGTTGAGGAGCTTTTAGACTCCATATATGTACAGTTTTAGTAGATGCAATGAATCAAAGTAACGAACCCAGCCCGGACGCCGTCCGGAATGACATGCAACAAGCCAGCTACACTGCTACCTAGGTATCAACCCTCTAACTTTGAAGAGGGATCAATTCCTCAGATCTTCAATCCCTCAACCCCCTCCACCACTTTAGAAGGAACACCAAGTTCCCCCCCTCTCCACTCCCAATACCCCTTCCTAATCCGATCATACTTCCCAGCCAACAACCCCAGTCCCCAAGCAACCCTCTCCACCTCCCCCTTCTCCCCCCAAACATCCACCAAAAACTCCAAAGCATGACTACTCCTCACCTCCTCCCCGCTCCCCCCATCCCCACTAAAACTAACAAACTCCCTCGCAAACCCCTCCAACGTCCCCAAACTCCGTCCCCCCTTCCTCAAAACCCCCCTTATATAATTCCACGGACTCTGATTCTGCGGCGCCTCAAAACTTGCCGTCTTCGCAAACTCCAACTCCCTCTCAATAACAGCACCAGGAACAGCAGGATCGTACGTTGTAGCCGGCGATCCAGGGGTAGAAGAATCAGGATTCGAAAAGACAAGGAAGAAACGATGAGACCAAGCAGAATTATTCCTCACATCCCTCCGTAACAACGCCTCCACACTCCGCATCTCGTCCTCTGCATCCCAGAGTCCCATTTTACGCACCAGGTACTGGCGATAACTCCAGACGTGGTAATTCTTCGCGTCCTCGTCGAACATGGTTCCCATGAACCGTTGTTCGCTTGCGCTGAGAGCTTTTTTGCCGGCTTCGTCGAGGGAGGGGTAGAGGTGGTCGATGAGGAGTTGGCGGTGGTGCCAGATTTGGTAGTTCTTTTGGTTCGAGAGGGCGATGTCGTTTACCCATTCTAGTTCTTCGTCGATGGGGGTGGAGAGGGCGAAGATGGTGCGCGCGCGGTAGAGCCAGACGGTGTAGTGGGCGGGGTTGAGGGTGATGATGTGTGAGGTGAGGGCGAGGACGCGGGGGGTGGTTTCGTTCGAGGCCATGATTGCGCGGAGGTATCCCATTGCTATTCAGACATTAGTAACCATCCCTTCATACCACGAATTTGAAATTTAGAACCCCGGGGGAAAATAGAAAGGAGAGACGAAGAACAAACATACCTTCACAATACTCCCCCGAATAAGCAATCTGCGCCAACGCCCCCTCCCCATCATCCTGCTCCAGAGGCACGACATCATCCCACACCGGATCCCCCTCATACCTCCCATATTTCCTGCCCCCAAGAACACCGATTAACTTCCTCCTCCGTCTCTCCTCTTCTATTTCCTCTTCACTTATTCCCATCCCCACCCCCTTCTCCTCTC
>LKTO01000898.1:0-14803 GCA_001399465.1 Hymenoscyphus scutula
GAGGCGTATTTACTAAGGTAGAAGTCTTATAGTTAAGAAAGATAAGGAAATTATTTAAAGTACTTAAACTTAGTAGAAAGAGAGTATAAATAATATATAGCGCTAGCGCTTAGAAGGTAAGTAGCGATAGTATAGTTTATATAATTAGGTTAGATATAATACTTATATATATAAGACACCTTAGAAATTAATTAATATAAGTAGCTAAGAGTTTTTTAATAGTACTATTATAATATATTTAAAGTTATAGTATTATCGCGTTTTAGTAATCGGCTTACTCGAGTAATTAGCTTACTCGAGAAAAACGTTAGTATAAAAGTATATTTATAAAGAAACTAAACTTTAAGTATTCTAGAGTATTTTAAACGCTTTATACTAAAAAAAGTACTACTAAGATCTAACTAAGATAGAAAGATAACTATAAATATAATACTAGTATATTAAGTTAAAAGATATAAAAATTTCTTACTAGATTCTCTTTTCTAGATTTATTTAAATAAAGAATATTCGTCTAACTAGCTAGTCTATAAAAACTAGATACTTTAGTTAGACTATTTAGTATTATTAAATCTTCTAGCGAAGAATAATAAACTCGCTCTTTAAAGAAGTTAATAGAATTCTTAATAGTAAATTAGAATATTAAAGCTATAAATATAATATCGATATATAAGATAGATATCTAGAAGATACGAGTTTTAGTTTCTAGGTGATTATTTATTAGTAGAAACTAATATAATATACTTTTATACTAGAGTTTCGATAATAGATAAATATTAAGTATATAAGAAATAATATATTAATATTATAAAAAGTAAAGAGCGAGGAAATAGAACGCGTTATTATCTTAGGAAAAGAACTATTTTCATTAGTAAATCCCGAAGATTTAATCTATCCGACATTGTAGCCGATAGATTATATTAAGCTAGTTGACTAGAAGACTCTTTAAGGCTAACTAGCTAGTTTATCATATCTATATCTACTAGAACCTTAAGTTCTAGGTACTACTTTAGGAATTATTTCTAGTAGCTAGGAAAACGTTTAAGAAGAAAAATAGCTCATGGGATGGATGCAAGGCACCTAGGCGCAACGCTGTAAACGAGTCTGTTTTGCATATTGATTGCAGTTACAGGATCCTAGTCCCTATTCAAGCTTCGTAGCCTCGTTCCCTCGTCCCCATGGGGCGGGGCCCAGTGATGGGCTCACAGTGCCTACGTCAGATGATGCCAAGTATCCAATCAACGCTCAATAAATCTCACTGCCTGCAAGGGTGTGTGCTTTCAAGTCCCCACCTTTTCCTTCCATTGATCTTCTGCTGATCTTCTAGCGTGAATCCTTCGCGTGGCTTATATTGCTCCAGCCCCATTCACAATCACGTGGACGGGACGCTGTAGGTGAGGTACGGCTAACGACGACGACAACAGGAAGCGAAGGAGGGGCGGAGCCGAGGAGAGGTACGAGTATATAGACAAACTTATACCCGACAATATCCATGACCTCCGAAGGTCAGTCAGACGTTACGAGAGAATTGTTTCTTATAAATCATCAATTATTGATACTTGTATACGCTCCTCCATTCTTGCATTCTTGACCTGATCATAACCTAACCTGAACACACCTTGTACCACAGTTCCACATCCACATTCACATCCACAACTACAACCCGAGAAGATAGACAGATAGCTAGGCAGACGCGCCTCAAAGACATGATGGCTGCTCACAAGCACCAAGACCAGAAATCCGCTCAAGATTTCGCAAACCATCTACACCCTCCAACACCTCCCAAATCTCCAAACATGGCTGCGAAAGAAGCACCACCACCATCCTATGCACCCCAAGACCCGGTCGCCAACCTCGGACCTGCACAAGATGAACTCTGTGCCGCCTTTGCAAACCTGAATATCCCCGCCGAAACCACCGTCGCTCCCACCCCAGAGACATGTCTCGCACATCTCAAACTCCTCCACTGCTTCCACACCCTCAAAGAAGATATTGGATACACAGATGGCCTGTTTGGGGTTTGGGATGCGAGAGCGGAGATGGCTGAGAACAAGGTTGATACGTTGGGGAAGCTGAGGGAGAAGAGATGGAGTATTTACATTGCCCGAGCGGTGGAAAGATTTGAGGATTGGTGGTTGAAGTTCTTGTGTCCGTTGGATAATTCGGAGCGGCTGGAGTGCAAACAGATGTTCTCGACGAGTGGGAAGTTTACTTATTTTACTGCTACTGGGATGAACACTATTGCTTGGACGAAGGAGATGTTGCCTCCCATTGGTAAGTTGTTTCCTGTATTTCTGGGGATTATGGACTACTAATTTGAGAATAGATGTCCTCATGGTTTGGCATTCCTTCATGCTCAACCCTCGGAATTACCTCGAGGACTGTATTCGGTATGGATTGAACAATGTTTGGTCTTCGGGTATGCCATGGGCTGCTGTCAACGCATCAATCGATACCAATTTCATTTACACCATCCCAGAGTCAGCCCAGGTTTCTTTCATCGGAACGACGGGCCACAATTGGGACAATGCCGATGATTCCATGACGAAGCACCTGAGCTGTCCCAGATGCTCCAATACTTTGGAGATACCATGGACCACGTTTGGTTTGGACGAGAAGCCATCGAAAGAAGAGTAAGTGGGTTATTTTCCGTACGAAATGACTTGACTAACAAACCTAGGATTGAAAGAATGTGGGCGACCGGCTATGCAGACCGTGACCTCTCCTACGTTTGCGATAAGTGCGCATGCGAAGTCACCCACGACGTTTTGCGGGTCGCCAAGTTCAAGAGAGAGACCGAGAATCTCATCCTCAAAGACTGGCCTCTTGGAGGTACTATTCTTGCCCCGGTATCTGGTACTGCCGAAGCACCACCGATGGATGAGATGGGAGATTGGCCAGCCACATTTCCGAATCGTATGGTTCAAAAGGAGCTCAGATCACAAGTGTTAGCACTTCTTGACCCTGAGAACCCTCAACCCAGCATGAACCAGGTCAAGGAACTTGTTGAAAAAGCCATTTCAAGTAAGAGTAACATCAGAAATATTAATGGCCTGTCTTCATTTGGTTACGGAACCCTTAAGAAAGAGGAAAAGATTTCCATTCGAAGGTATGCAAATTATCTTTTTCTTCAAGGGAAAGTAACATCAAGTACTAAAATATTGCAGAATGATGTCTCGATACTGGGAGAACACCTCCATCTTCGCCCTCGAACTTGGAGGTGCAGTCATCAGACAAAGTGTCTTCGTTGAGAAAATGCATGGTCTTGATTGGCTTCATAGTCCAGCCGCTTCGCAGACCATGACACGATTGATCCTCAAGTATTCCAGATTCATCCATATCATGTCCAAGAACTCTCTTCACACGGTTGTTCCGACACTCGACGTTGACCTTGGATGGCACACCCACCAACTCTCGCCCAAGTCATACTATGATTATACATTGAAGTCGTGTGCTAAATTCATCGACCATGATGATAAGATAAGCGAGGATGCTCTCGAGTAAGTTTCTCGTTTCTTAGTCGTCCCTGTTACGGGTTGTGAAAGACATATCTCCATCCTCTCGCGACGAAAACTGATTGCTAACATCCCAAACCAGGAAAGGATTCGAATTCACCAGCAAGGCCTACGAGAAACTCTACCAGGAGGTCTACTCGGAGTGTACATGCTGGTACTGCGAAGCCATCCGCTCCAAACACGCCTCCCAATCCGCCAAAATCTTCGGCACCTCTAAGCATGAAAAAATCACCAACACCTTCCACGACTCGGGCGCAGCACAACTCTGTCCCCCCTCAAACTCGGCCCACATCTCCACCCACAATGCCGTCCAAACCCAACAGGATGCCTACAAATCCGCCATCTTTGACCGTCTCCGCACCCGGAGACAGAAAGAGTTAGATGTTGCATACGAGAAAGCTCGCAAGAGAGCGAAAGCGAAAGGAAGGGATTTGCCGCCTAAGGATCAGTATTATTATGCGGCTTGGGGTTATCCTTATATGATGTATGGTCCTTATATGGCGATGCCCTATTATGGGGGCACGTATTATGCTGGTGATCCTTGTGTAATGCCTGTTGGAGAGGGGATGGCTGGTAATTGTGCTAGTGGCGCGTGCTCGGGGGGTATCGGGGCGGGAGGATGTGGAGGACCTGGGGGGTGTGGAGGGGCTTGTGGTGCTAGTGGTGCTAGTGCCGGGGGGTGTGGTTCTGGTGGTGGATCGGGAGGTGGATGTGGAGGAGGTGGAGGATGCGGAGGTGGCGGAGGAGGAGGTTGTGGAGGTGGAGGAGGTGGGTGTTAATGCTTATCTGGTGCGAACATGGGTTTAATGCTGTCTTTTGGTCGTTGTTTTCTAGGGGAGAGGCTGGGGAGGTATGATACCATGAGTTACGGATACGTTTTAGTACTTGTTCGCTACTTGACTCGAGGAAGAGGCTGGGGAATAATGATTAGCGCTTCTCTCCTTTTGGAATGATACCTTGTGACTTGTTCTCTTCCTCTTTACTTGACTCAAAATTACCGGCCTCGACCAGATTGAACATATATGGGTTTCGGACTCAGCGCAGTTGCCCTTCATTTCATCTTCATTGCCGATGACTTGTAGAGCCCGAAAACCGTTGAAAGAAAAGGGCTGTCACGATCCGGCAGACTATAAGACGTAAAAACGTATGGCCTAGCGGTGGTATAGAAAAGCTGTCATCGAAAACTAGTACTGCCATGCAGTAGATCTGCATTTCACTAAAAGTAACGTAACTTCAGTCATACAATGGCATCAAATTTTACCAGCCAAATTCAGTACCCTCGTCAGCGACGAAAGTGCCATACAATTCCTTTGGATCCCCCTCAATGGCCGCACGAACAATGGCTTTAGCACCATCACTAGCATCTTTGACACCCTCTCCCCCGGTGAAATCGGTACGACAGAAGCCACTAAGAACGTGCAGTTAGTTGATTAGACCTAAGTCGAGGAAATGATTGGAAAGATTTTACGGTGTAGCACAGATAACCGAGATATTCTCTTCCGCTAGTTGAAGCGAGTAAATAGCCGTCAACATGTTGACCCCAGCTTTGCTACAACGATAGGCAGGCGCCGGCAGGGCTTTGGCGTTGTGTAGGAAGTCACGTTTACCCGCCATGCCAATTTGTCCAAGGTTAGAAGTCTAGAAATAGAAATTTTAGCACAAGTTTCTGGATTTAAAGTCCAGGTTTACTGTACGTACCACGTTGACAATTCGCCTGTCAGGGTACTTGTCGACTTTCAAGAGTGGTACGAAAGCGTCAATGACAACAGCAGTGCCGATCAAGTTGGTCTCAAACACCTCACGAAAGTCGTTACGGAGAGTCGCACCCTCACGACCCGACCAGATTCCCGCATTGTTAATAAGAATAGAAATCGAACCATAGGTTTTGGTCAAGAGTTTAGCACATTCGGCGACCGAGGAGTCTTCGGTAATGTCGATTTTTAGAGGGGAAACATCTTCATAAGCGATGCTGGGGTTGATGGAGTTGCGTTCGAGCTCTTTGATTTGCTTGATGGCGGCCGATGCTTTGTCATTCGTCCTTGCCCCCAAGAGGATGTGGAATCTGCCGGTTCGCGCCAGTTGTTGGGCGATGGAGAATCCGATGCCCTTATTAGCTCCTGTGATGAGCACTCTTGGTTTGGTAGACCTGGATGCCATTGTGGAAGGTGTAGATGATGGAGAAGCTGGAGACGGGCCGGGGCAGGGCTAGAGTTGCGTATAGCGGTTTGGGAAGCGAGTATAATAACTATCTGATGAGAATAGGTTGTGTGCCAAACACATAGATAAAAGAGTAGAAGGCACCAGAGGGAGATGAGAGTGTTGATGCGAAATATTGTGGATAGGTAGGACGAGTGAATGTGCAAATACCCACCTATGTAGGTAAGTCCATGTTTGTACTACCAGGGCCTTACCTAGGCAGGTAGTGGTTTGCCTTATTCTCACCTCTTGTTCTGTGTTTGCACCTTCCCCGACAACATTGATCTCGGAATCAGGTGGCTTCCAACTCAACCACCACCCTAACACAACCTCCCCTTTGAACTGATATGGTCTTCCATTCTAGAACTCGCACATTGTTCCTAGGTACCTCGAGTCTTTAGAAGGGAGGTAGGAATCATCCCAAAAAAATAAAAGGCGGTGAAGTTGTCAATACACCATACACATCAATCAATATCCTTGGAGTTATGGAGGAAGTAATTTAGCAGGCGCCCGCTTTCAAAGCCTCCTGGGCAATTACCACACGAACGTGACTTCGCCTACATGCTCATTTCTAGTTAACCTCCCTCTGGTAGTGACTTCGGCACCATCTCTTGTGGACGCACCAGTACCACAAAAACCTCGAGACAAGGGGAGCGATCCTACACAGGCTCTTATCTTTGTCTAGCACCACCGCTGTCGATGGTACAACATCACACCATCACTACTAAGCCCGAGTTTATGATGATAACAGCTGGGTTGACCTGTCACTCAAGAGGGCATGAGGAAGTAGGAAGTGACATACTCAGATGTACTCTAAGTTGATACGCTCCAACTAAGGATTCAGATTTTCATACAAGTGCTTGATTCCCGTTCAGTGCAAACCTCACCAGCTTGTCTGGATTGGCCTCCAGAAGTTTCGTGTACCCCTCCAATTGCAATATTCTGTTCTCAAGAACCTCATACTCTTTCGACCATTTCCTAAACCAATGTCTGTCCATAAGTTCAGCCAGTTCCCTTTCAGGATTCTCCAAGCTGTTCAGCCATCGCTGCAATATTTTGTAATAGCGTCGTCTTTTCTCATCGTCCATCTTTGCAATATCCTCGCCGGTCGGTATTTTCCTTAGCAATTGTGATGAGACATTATCCTTCTTCACTATTTGCTCCCAGGAGTATTTCCCAGCTGTGTCATCCTTGATTAAATCAACGGCATACCAACCGCAAAAGGTGAGTTTTCTGAACATTCGAATCTCATAGTCGACAAGTTTCTTCCACCACACGAGTAACTCCTCGCCTAGCTTTTCTTCTCCAACAGAAGCGACAAAGCATTTGTTGCATCGCCACTCCTCAAAATGGGGGCCATCCCAACCTGGAAGACGCCATCCATCAGAATCAGCTGGTGTTGCTTTGACAGCATATCCACTTCCCTTTCGAAACTCGGCTCTCTCCTTCCAAATTTCACAGCCCGGACAACGAACCCACCAAAGTGTCCACCAATCACAATTCTCTTCACGATATATTTTCCACCTCCATGGGTACTCAGTATCGGTAGCTACGGGAAACAGCCTCCAGAAATACCGCTCAGTGGAATCATGACACCTTCGCTGTCGACCTTTGACCACGGGAACTTCTGCCGTGCCAACATTTGAGTTTTTGTGCGAGCCTCTCCATCCAGTTTCGATCCCTAGATTTCTCGCCCAAAAACCGGTGATAAATTTGCATTCGTTGCACATACGTCGATTTCGAGTACTGCCGACTTTGTATAGCTCGATCAGGTTCTCTTTCTGTGGGATACTGTAATAGGAGTTTTGTGGGAGCCAATTCTCCAACGTATCATTTCGAAGGTCGGCTTGTCTTTTTAGTCCTTGAGCTTTGGCAAGACCAGTTGTCCAGCCACAGAGTTGTTGTCTTGCCCTAGATTCAGGTGGTGGTTTCCGGAATCGTAGACGAAGAAGTGCATGGTTGTCGAAGCAATTGTGAGATAGGAGCTTGAGACAATGTGTGCAAGCGTATGTTGCTGTCTCCAAAGAAACGACGATTTTGTCTTGTTCGTTGGTTGTTATTCCTGGACCATGTTCTGGGAGACACTCTACTTCCAGGAGACGGTTTATTAAATGTTTCCTTGTTGGATTTATGAGCTGTCGGAAATGTTGATTGGTTTGCGCGAGTGAGATGAGAGAGGTTGAGGTGAGAAAAGGTATTATGAGAACTTGAATATCGATGGGTAATGAGAACATTGTGAGCACTATATGTTGTTGGTTGATCTCAATGGGTTTGGGAAAAGAAAAGATTTATATTAATGATGGCTTTCGCAAAGTTGCTTCGGTCTGAATCACTCACCGCAGTAATGTGGCGCAGTCCTGATAGCCTAGCCTCTCACGTGAGGTGGATTTTCGACTTAGGCTGCCTTGATTTTAATATTAATATAGGTAATATTAGTGAGATATATCTCCTATAAGCGTATTACTTCCTTAGTCCTCTCTTATTTTCTAAAAAGATAGAGCTTATAGAATTATAAACGTCTATCTAATAGTTAGTTTCTCTTTCTTATCGCTTCGCTAGAGGTCGGCGAAAGTAAGTATCTCTTATAAGTAAGTGTCTCCCGTAAGTAAGTGTCTCCTGTAGCCGGGATTACTCCGGCACATGTTCCTACACTAAAAATTAGCCTGTAAACGATGATTTATTATCTATATAGCTACTCTTTAAAGTCTAGAAAGTTAGTATTTACTCTTATTAAGTCTATTAAGGCTATACTATTATAAGAGAAGCCTAGAGTACTATCCGGATACTCTAGGATAACCTCACTTATATTAAAAGAGTAAGAGTTATCTGAATTAAAGATAATCTCGCCTTCTTCTTCTTCTTCTACTATACTAATAAGATCTTATATTTAGTATACCTTAACTTTATTAATAGCTTATACTAATTTAGAATAAAATTTAGCTATATACTATAGTTGTTTAATAAAAGTAGACTTCTTATCTAGCTCGCGGATTTAAATTAAATCATCTAGATAAGAGAGAGTACTATCCTTCTTATACTATAAAAGCCTAGTCTTTCGAGATCTCTTATCTTTTCTTATCTATATACTCTACTTAAGAAGTAATTTCTTAGCCTTGTTTATAGCTACTTAAAGCCTCTTTTCCTTCTTATATAATTAATTACTCTTTTCTTTAGCCTCTTTCTTATTAATTTACTCTTATAACCTAGTAATAGTAGAGCTACTCTCTTTATATATACGCTTCCTTAATCTTTTCTTTCTTCTTATATTATTAAGTATCTTTTATTAAAGAGTATAGTACTTAACTATAGTAAGATATACCTTTTAAAGAGATACTCTAACCTCTTTTATTATACGCTTAAATAGATTAATAGAGAGATTAGAGAATTAAGTAGAATCTTAAGAACTAAGAGCTTATATACTAGTAGTAGTAGACTATAATTCGTCTAGCTATTAAGATAGAAGTAGAGATAATTTAGAATCTTCTTATATATTAGTTAAAGCTCTCTTCTTCTTTCTATATAAATATATCTATTTCTTAACTACTTTCTAACTTAGTAGATAGTTTCTAGATTTAGTAAACGTATTTTAAATTATCTATATTTTTATTATCTTTTTATATATAGAGGTAAGGTCTTAAAAGAATAAGGTAACCGAGTACTCGAAGTTAAGAGTATAGAGTATAGCGGTAATAGCTTATTTATAGTACTCTTTAAAAGAGCGAAAGACGTTAATATCTACTAGTTAAAGAATATATATATAGTATAAGAGGTAGTACTAAAGAAGTATATAATTCTTATAGTATATAAGTTAGAATCGATTATATATATATCTTATAGCTATTAAGAAGTAGGATTTACTATAGTTTATCTAGGCTAGTACTAAGCTCTCTAATAAGATATTTAGTATATACTATAATTATCTAATTATTAATATATTCTATAGACGAGTAATCTACTAATTCCTTTCTAGTTAACTCCTTTACTATCTAATTCTCTATAATATCCTTTCTAGACGTAATTATAAAAGAAACTACTACTTATCTATCTATATAAATTATCTCTACTATAGTAACTAACTTTCTATTCTTAGGATTTACTATATATAACTCTTTAACTTATATTAGAATAATAACGTTCTCGCTACTAGTATATCTAACTCTTATACTAGATTCGTCTATATTCTATATATATTTAGTCTTCTAGATCTTATATTATATAAGTATAGCTATATATTTATTAAACTATTTATAGATCTCGTCTTTAGTATAGAATTTAAGATAGTTAAAGATAATAGACTTTATATTAATTATATAGAGGTAAGTATACTCTTTTAACTACTTATATATCACGAATCACGTATATACGTAACTAGTAAAGACTAGGCGGCGTTCTAACAGGTTAAGTACTATTATATACTCTTATAGTAATAGAGGATCGCTTAGACTAGCTAAGCGACCTAGGGATTTCATCTAGGTTAAAATCACGTGACTGCCATTAATTAGTAATGATTAACTAAGTAACGCTAAGTAAGATTAGAATGATTAGAGTAATTATACTAATTAACGTGAGTAGGAAGGTTCTATATAAGACTAGTACGTCTACTATTAGATAGAAGCTTTATACTTAACTTAATATTATATTATTATTACTATCTTAATAGCTTTATAGTTAAGTAATAAGTTTACCTCTAAGTAAATATCTAGTCTACGATTAAACCTCTTTATAAGAATAAACTCTAGCGATACTTAGTTACTCTAGTTAGTTAGTTTAAGAATTATTATACTTTAAGTATCTAAGCTTAGAAGTTTAAATCGTAATACCTCTAAAGGCTACTTCTATCTCTAGCTCTAGTACTAGTACTATTAATATACTAATCTAGAGTACGTCTAATATGTCCTAGAATATAACTACCCTAGACAACGATAATAATAAGAGTATACTAGACGTACTAGAGCTATATAGAGTCGAAGCTCTAGAAACTATATAAGTTAAGCTACTCGACACCTACTATAGTAAATAACAAGAGTTAGAGTTATTTCTAATATAAATAGAAATCTACTTTAACTTTAATAAAGATGAGTTTAATAGTAATAGTATAGCGTCGCCTATCTTTACTATCTTCTACCTTTAAGAGACTACTCTTAAATAGATATAACTATATCTAGAGGACTTTTTTATATATAAAGCCTTAGTAGAAAGTATAGCTAATATCTAATTAATATTTAGATCTTAGAATAGATTTAAAGTTACTATTTACTAAATGTTTAGTAATATTAATACTATTAAAATAGTAATATAGAAGTTACTTAACCTACGCTAAACTAGATTAGTAATTAATTATATAAATAAATTCTAATATTATAGAAATAGAATAGAGTAGGATTCTCTCGCTCTTATAGAACTCTTTTATAGAGGACTTAACGTTAAGCTATATAAAGAGATAGCTAGATAAAATCTCGACTATAAAGATATTACTACTATAATCAAAGGAGTAATCTATCTAGACAACTATGTATAGGAATTCAAGAAAACTAACTACTATCTAGAATTTAAGAAGTATAATAAATAGAGTTAACTAGACCGCTAGGATAACTAATAAGTAAACGCTACCTAGAAGAAGACTTCTAGAAAGTAGAAGCTATTCTAGAAAGAACGAAACTAACGTTATAAGTAGTATCTATACTTTTCATATAGCCTTCCTAGCTATAGAGTAAGTAACTGTTATAAGAAGGCTGATTCTTTAGAAAAGTATTAGATATATACTATAACTAGAAAGGAAATAGTATTACTTAAGAGATTTAACCTATCTAACGAAGAGCTAGAAGCTTATAGGTATAGAACGTAAGTAGAGGATAAGGAGAACTCTATCCTTAAATAATACTATAAGGAACGTTCTAAATTAGAGTATAATCTACCTCTATAACACGAAGTAGAGATAGTAGAGTTATTATTAGACTTATTATTAGGATTATTAGACGTGTCTAGTTAAGAGAATAAATAGAACGACGACTCTTAAGTAGAAGAAATATAGGTATTTATAGAATGTTTTAAACGTAGTAACTAATAGATAGACCTTAATAGAAATAAGTTAGACTTTTAGGCCTCTTATATAACTAGAGGACAAGCTCTAGAAGCGCTAGGTTGATTTCGAGTTTAGGAAAACCTTCTAACAAGTATTATCTTTAGAAATCTTAAAAGTAACCTAGATACTATAGAAGGAAAACTAAACATATAGGCTATTAAGGATATCTTTAAGTCTACTCTTAAGTTATAGAGAGAAAGGGACTAACCTTTTACCTAACTATAAGTAGAAGAACACTAGACTCTAGAAGTTATATTAGACGATATAATTATATAGTAACGTTACTATCTAAAACCTATATTAGCCTAGAAATCAGAGAAATAGTTTACTAGTAATAAACCTAACTATAATATAGTTATAGACTAGTAAATAATTTATAGAGTGTTTAAAGGCGATTTCTAATAAGTAATACTCTACCCTTAGAGAAGTAATCTCTAAGTAGCGGAAATCAGCTAGAGAGAGCGAAGTTTTATAGTAACATTTATTAAAAACAAAATTTACACTATATTAGAAGACCGACAGTTAATAGTAACTATAAAGATTAGAGGATAGGAACTCTAGGTTATAATTAACTTAGAAGCGATAGGTAACTTCCTTTCTCTCTTAGTACTTAAGAAGCTAAACGTCTCTATTAAGAAGACAGAACTATACTACCTAGGTATAGTCGATAGAATAGACGTAGTATATTAAAATAGAGTTATTAATTAATAAACTATTCTAATATAAATTACTATCGAAGGATACTACTTAGATATATAATTTAATATTATAGTAATTAGTAGCTAGAATATAATACTTAGTATACTATAGATTAGAGAATATAATCTAGATATCGACTAGAAAGCTTAAACGATGACTTTTAGCTAATATAACTATAAAGGATCGTAGCTATAACTATATAGCTAGAACAAGGTTAGCGCTACCTCTTCTAAGACGCTAGAACACCTTACTAAGAGTTCTCTACAGGTTAGCGAGAAAGCTAATAACGTAATACCTATATAGTATAGAGAATTCGCAGAATTGTTTAAGAACCTAGAGAACTTATAAGCTCTACTAGAATATCGTCTATAGAATTATAAGATTAAATTAAAAGAGGGTTATAACCTTAAGAAATAGAAAATATAGCCTTATAGTTAGATTAAGCTATAACGCTTTAAGAGCTATATTATTAAAGGTTTAAAGAAAGGTTATATTTAGAGATCTAAATTATCTATTCTATTAAATATATTAGTTATTAGTAAGAAGAACGACCTAACAGGTTAAGTTTATATTAACTACTAAGATGTAAATAATATAACAATTAAGAACGCTTATCTACTACTAGAAGAATAATATCTACTAGATAGAATTAGCTCTACTAAGATATTTATAAAACTTAACTAATAGAACACTTATATCTTAATTAGAATTAAGGTAGATAATAAGTAGAAAACTATATTTAGATTACTCTTAGAACTCTATAAGTATATAGTAATATTATTTAGATTAGCTACTACGCTAGTGATCTACTAGAGGTAGAATAATAATATTCTAGAAGGTCTTCTAGAGGTAATAGTTATCTATTACCTAGATAATATTCTAATCTACTTAGATAAAGTAGAGAAATATAAGGGTTATATATATAAGGTTATAAAATGACTTACTATAGTAAACTCTTATCTCAAGTTATTAAAATATAAGTTTAGAGTAACTTATATAAAGTTTCTAGACTAGATAATATCTCTAGAAAGAATAGAAATTAACCTAGATAAAATAAGAGATATTATTAACTAGGAATTACTAAAAAATATTAAAGATATTTAACGTTTCTAGAGATTCGCTAACTTCTACTATTAGTTTATAGTAGACTATACTAGAATATCTAAACTAATAATAAACCTTATATATAAAGAAGTATCTTTTATATAGAATAAGATTATAGAGATAGTCTTTTAGATAATAAAGAAACGCTTTATTAAGAAACTAATTCTATATAGCTACGATCTAGAGAAACTAAGTACTATAGAAATAGACTTATTAGATATAGTAATAGATACTATATATCTATAACTAGATGAGAACAGAAAATTAATATCTATAGTCTACTACTCTAGAACGCTAGACCTAGTATAGTAGAACTATACTATATTTAAGAAAGAACTACTTACTATAGTATTTACTTTAGAGTATTAGAAAATCTATCTCTAAGAAATAAAGTATTAGGTAATAGTTCTTACTTATTATACTAATCTTTAAACCTTTACTACTACTAAGGAGCTTATAAGCGAGCGCCTTACTAGGTAGTTAGAAACTCTATCGTACTATAACATAGTTATCTAACACGTTATAGAAATAATAAACCTAAGAGTAGATACTCTTAGTTGTAAACTAGGCTATAAGAAAGCTAGAGAATATATAAAGCTAGTAATATTAAAAGAGCTATCTAATAGAGACTTAGCTTCGACGGTTTATTAAATTATAGCTATATAGATAGTAGATCTATAGCTAGATGTAATCTAGGATATATATAAAGAAAGGAACTAGTACTATAATAGGAAATTATAGGTTCTAAAAGAATATATAAAGTAGTTCGTTAGTAAGTACTATTTAGTATCTACTTATAAATATTAAGGAATAAGAAGAACTACTTAGTAGATTAAATAATACTACTTTATAGACTATCTACTAGCGATTATTAAGAATATAATAAAGAAGTATAATATCTATATCTAGAATAAGGCTTTACGCTAGCTACTATATAAATAGATAGATACTACTTCTATTCTATAGATATCTTAGAAATTAGTCTCTTAGGATTTTATTATTAAGCTACTAAAATCTAGAGACCTAATAATAGAAGTTAAATATAACTTAATTCTAGTTATTATAGAAAGACTTACTAAGTATATAATACTAATACTATATATAGAGTTAAGTATAGTAGAACATCTAGTATTCGCGTACTTAAGAGATATAATCTTAAGATATAGAATATTAAAGGAAATACTCTTAGATAGAGATAAGCTCTTTACCT